>BDSI01000214.1:0-120471 GCA_003117195.1 Eudorina sp. 2006-703-Eu-15
CCCCGAACCCGTACTGCACCGGGCCCCGAACCCGTACTGCACCGGGCCCCGAACCCGTACTGCACCGGGCCCCGAACCCGTACTGCACCGGGCCCCGAACCCGGTGCACCGGGCCCCGAACCCATCTCAACGCCCTTCCTTCCTCCCTGCCTCTCTCCCCCACCCTCCTCACGTCAGGCCCCAGAAGTTCGTCCGCGACCTGGTCCTCCGCCGCGCCTTCTCCGGCCGGGTGCTGGACGCGGGCTGCGGCATCGGCGACAATGCGCTGTACGTGGCCAAGGCGGCTCCAGGGGCGGAGGTCACCGCGGTGGACGTGGTGCGTGGGGGTGGGGGGTGCGTGGGGGGGGTGAGGGGGTAGGGTAGGGTGGGGTAGGGTAGGGTGGGGGTGGGGTGGAGGACGGCGCATGACAGTACTACTGGAAGCGGGAACGAAGACGCGTGCTGCGCGAGAATGGTTGGATGGGTGGCGACATCTATATATACCTGTTTGAATAATGGGAAAGTTTGGTCTGAGTCTGGGTGGATGGCGCCACGAGACGCAAGAGAGGTAAGGCAAAAATGCTGGGAAGCATTTGCAAATAGTGGAAGGCATAATTTGGAACATATGAGGAAAGGACGGATCAACGGGAGCGGACGGGCGGGCGGGCGGGCGGGCGGGGCAGATGCATGGGGCGCACCGATGCGCGAAGGGTTCGTTGCTCTGGTGGATGGCAGGGACGGTGGGCGGGTAGGGGGTGGGGTGCGTGGTCGCCGTACGTGCGTGTACGAGGATGGATTGGGAACGAGCGCGACTTCGAAAGAAGGGATCTATCTGATGCATGGGATCTGTTTCAACCTAGCTGCTGGTTAGTTACTACCGCGTAAGAGCAAGCTGTAGAAACGGTAGAAACTGTAGAAGCGGTAGCTAGGAACACGGCGGGTCGGCCACGCGCGCGCGCACGCACGCACGCCGCCGGCGGCTGCAGGTCCCGCGCTGCCTGGACTTCGCCGGCACCAAGGCGTGCATGCGGGGCATGCGCGGCATGATCACGCTGGTGGTGGCCGATCTGCGCTGGTACGACAAGTTACCGGAAGAGCTCCGGAGCCAGCCGTACGACGTCGTACTCGATTCGTACATGTTCCACGGGCTCACGGACGAGGACCGGGAGAGCTACATGGCCACACTGGCGCGGTTGCTGCGGCCCGAGGGGATGCTGTACATGGGCTGCATGTCGGAAGAGGAGACGCGTCCCGGGGGGCCCAGGTGCGGGTGCGTGTGTGCGTGAATGTACGGCACTGTGTGAATGTACGCACGGTTAAACACACGCATGCAGGCATGCAGGCATGCAGGCATGCAGGCATGCAGGCACGAACGGCGCGCGGGTCCATCCTGCCGTGCACGGCAGGAGTCCTGCTTTGTATCCAACGTCTATCTACCGTATCTGTATGTATCTTACTAATAAACTTACTCCATTCAATTCCTGACCAAGCATACGTACACTGCCAACTGTCAACTTCCCAACTAACGTGCTACCGACCAGGCGCGTCACGGCTCAGGAGCTCCGCCGCGTCTTCGAGGGCGGCGGTGCCGCCGCCGCCAGCGGGGCCGCCGCCAGCGGGGCCGCCGCGGCCGTTTGGCGCGTGGAGGGCGTCGAGGACACGGTGGCGGAGCTGCACCCCACGTTCTGGGGCGGCAAGGGCAGGGCGCGCTTGTACACCATTCGCAGGCTGCGATAGATGAGGAGCGACTGCTGCTCGCTCGCTCGCTTCGTTTCCTGCTGCTGCTGCTGCTGCTGCTGCTGCCTGCCGCAGATAGATAGGCAGCGCACCGCAGAAAGACAACGACTACATACGTATGTGCGTACGGACAACTAACCCTGGACTACGAAGAATAATCCCTAACCCGCCCCCGACAACGAAGAAAGGCCGGGCGGCGGGATCGCTCAACATACAGGAGAACCCTAGCCACCTGCTGCTGTATGTACGGCATGTGGGCGGGGCGGGGCGGGGCGGGGTACGGGTATGTACGCCCGGTACATAGCTGCTGGTATGTACGGTTCATTCACTTACATGCCGAGAGGACGTGCACCTGGGTGCGTGCTTGCTTGCTTGCCAATCTTGGGCGAGGGGAGGCGAGCGACTTGTTATTGTGATCAGAGGCAGGGACAGATGGATGGATGGATGGAGGGCTCGCCCGCCCGCCCAGCCACCCGCCGCTACGCTGCGGCCCCGCCGACATGCATCTACGGCATCTGACCTTTGCTTGCCAAATGCGCGGCACGCATGCATTTGACCGGAAGCGATGTATGAATAATGGCGTTGCGTGAGCGCGCGTTGGCTCGATCGATTGGGGCTTCGTTGTGGTACGTACGTGATATATAGGTACGTAGGTGGTACATGTGGTGATGATTAGTTCCACTTCTTGGCTATATATCTGGAGCCCAGCAGCCATACATTACAGTTTGATGCAGTTGATGTATGGGCTGTACGGGGCTACTGCGTGGGAGTTAGACAAACCTGCTGACGGGACTTGCTTGCGTGCTTGCATTGGTCGCAGCACAGTAGTTTCGTTCCAGCACATGCCCGCCCGCGCTCCCACAGTCATACACACATGCATGCATGCATGTGGTCATGCGTGTGCGCGCCCTACCTTAGTGCGTACCTACCTGCTGCCTACCTACCTGTCGTACCGAGGTACGACAGGTCTGTCGTACCTTCGGAATTATTATGAGCGCATGATGAGGCGAATATGCGTGTCGATGTCTAGGCACGCACGCCGGCATCGCAGGTCCGTCCTTGCTCCCTGCTCCTTGCTGCAATGCGTAATCGTTTACTTAATCACGCGCAAGCAAGCAAGCAAGCAACGAACTCCTACATACGCGCGCGCGGTCCGTCAACTAGCTAACGCGCGACGACTCCTACTCGCTCGCTCCGCATGTAGATTGTTCCATCCACGACGGATGGACGGACGTCGTACATCCGCCGTGCAAAGGTGGTAACGATGCGTCTATCTATCTATCTATCTATCTAGCTAACCTACCGGTGATGATCAACTCTACGTCCATGCGCACATGCACGCATGCATCTGCTGACCATCCGACTGATTTCGCTGCTACCGACCTCTGCGGGTTTGGATCGGGTTTATTTCGTCAGGTCAGGTACTGCTTGTCGGCGGTTGCATTCATGCATGGCGCGTGCGGTGGGGTAGATGCTGGTGCGGTGGGCGCGCTCTACCGTATCTATCTAATCTATCTGCGTAATCTGCGGCCCGGCGGTCGGCTGCGTGCTGCTGCTGCCCGTACGTATGGCTTTTGGCGGCCGTTGGCCAGTTTGAAGTACGACACACACATACGCACATACTTACATACATACATACATACATGCGCGTACCCACCTACGTAGCTACCTGCGAGTACGCACGTACTGCGTGTAGTACGTAGGCGTTTGTATCCGCGCATGCATGTGATGGCTTGCTTGTCCCTACCAAATCTATCTGCTGTCTACCTACGTCCCCAAGAATGTATGTACAGATAGATGGTCCGTACGTACAGCCGCGGCAGGTGGATGCCTGCGGATGTATGTCGGGGCCCCTCGCTATCTATCGACGTATCTATCGAACAGTAGGTGTATCTGCACGTGCATGCGTGCATGTGCGCACACATGTATGTCGGTGCATGCACGACATGCACGCACCCGAATGGAAGCGAGATCGATACATACGTGCATGCGCGCGTACGCGTGGCCTACCTCAAGATACGGATTCGCCATAAAGCAAATAAACATGCATCCAAGTCGGGCTAGCTAGTCGGGCGGCATGCAGTAGCGGGGGATGTATACAGTCGTGATATCTCTAGATATCGATCGATTAGAGAATGAGGCAGGGGGCTGATGAAGGGATAACGAAAGAGGGCAGCAGGGGGTGGTTCTTGACTGGATCCGACAGAGCGCACGAGGCACATACAGTAGGGTCGAGGGAGGCGTCGCGAAGGAGGCGGCGCCAGGCCGTGTCTGGGGTTTATTAATTGCCTCCGCTCGGGCGGGCCGGAAGTAAGTGGGGTATTCGTTGCTTGGTATATTTGGGACCTGCCGGGCAGTTGTGCGGAAGGCGGCCGGGCGCGCGGCACCACCGGGTTGGTGTGTGGAAGGCGGCCGGAACCACCGGGTTGGTGTGCGGCGGGGTTGATTATTCGTTCTTTTACTTTCAGATTGTTATCAGTTGGGCGTTTCGACCTCCTGGTACTCCTGGTGGGACTGGTCTCGATCGCTGGCTGGGGTAGCTGGGGCCGGGGCGCGCGTACGTGGCGGTTGCAGAGGGTATGTATGCATGCATGTAACACTTGCACGCGCCTACCTGCTGCGTGCATTGATGTATGCCGGGCGGGCTCGCTGGCAGGGGGGGGGGAGCGGGTAGAGCGGGCGGGCGGCGGGTGCAATCGAGGGACGGACTGGGGATGGACGGAGGCGGGCGGCGGAGGTACGTAGGATGGATGCATATGCATGTAGGTAGGATGCTATGGTCGTTGAGTTGTCCCCAGGCACGCACGCAGGTCGGGGCGGCGTCATCTATCCGTCTGGAGTACGTAGCTAGCTAGTCATGTGTGCATCCATCCACATACCTGCCTGCCTTCGCGGCAACGAAATACACGCACGCACGCACGCATTCCGTCCGTCTGCGCCGTGCGTTCATTCCTCTATCATCCGGGACGGATGGATGCACGCACGTTTTCGATCGATCGCGGCGCGTGTATATATGTGTGCATGTCCCGCCGCGCGGGCGGCGGCGCGCGGGCGGCCGCCGCCGGCGTTTCATTCATTCATTCATTCGCCCGTCCGTCCGTCCGTCCGCCTGCCTTCACGCCCCGCATGTCTCCCGATGCTGTGTGCATGTGGGCCACTTGGTTGCTTGCCCTGCGTGCTGCGTACGTGATACCGCACCGACCTCGCTACCTGATGATGAGACCCTCGGCTGCGTGCTGTCAGTTTCGTTGTGCTCGCCTGCCTGCATGGATGGCAATGCTTAAGCAAGCAAGCTTGCTTACTTGGGGGAGCGAGCCCGGCAGCAGCGAGGAGCATGTCGAGTCAGGCAGGTAGGGTGCGTGTGATGATGAGGCACGCACGCGGCAGCATAGTTCAATAGCTAGATCGATCGATAGATAGATAGATAGATAACGAAGATAGCAGCCAGCAGACAGACAGACAGGCACACACTGTCAGCAGGCGGACACGCACCTGGCAGGTGGACGGACGGACGGACGGACGGACGGACGAAGCCGCGCGGGGCCCCCGCCTGCGCGGTGGTTTCTTTGGCTCGCTCGCGCGGCTACGTAGGGGCCCCGGCACGCACTTTATTGAACGCACAACATATATACATGCATGTGTATATTTGTTTGTACGGCCGGGCGCGCGGGCAACGTACGGAGACGGACTCCGTCCGCCGTCGCCCACATTATCATTATTGTAACACGCACTCCATCGATATATGAAACCCAAATCACATCACACGCATGCATACGGGGGGATGCGCGGTGCTGTACTTTGAATCCATGGTAAGATCATTTTTGAATTCTATGAAAATTCACGCCACGCGCGGACATTTAGGTCCTGGCGCATGAACATGCATGTATCGTATGTAATCGTATGTATATGAATATGTGGTAAAAAGCACTGGAACCACTTCATTCATTTTTCGCCTAAAGTCATCACGCAGTAGTGGTTAGTTGTATGCATGCATGTGTGTGGTTACGCGAACTTTCGTCCTGTAATAACAAGCAATCTATCCATGAGGTACGTGTGGATTCAATGATTGCAACGAATGTTGAAGGATACCCACCGTTGCAGGCGATGCTCGCTACTACGCAGGCAACCGCCGTGCGTTGTCGCACAGCAGGTCATTTCAGTTGGCAGGATGGACGAACAACGAGGCGTGCGTGCGTCTGACGCATGCTGCCTTTGTATAGGAGGCCACGAAGCTCCGGCAACATCTTTTGCTTGATGTATGTACAGCAGCAGGAAGGTGATGATGATGGCCGGCCGATATCCGTCGAAGCGGACTGGCAATAATAGGGTTCGGGCATGTGCAACTGCTGCTGCTGTCACCATTATTTTAGTAAATATTCATCAGCCGGTGCCGCGACGGACACGACTACCTAGCAACAGCTTTCTGCATATATTACATATATATACATACAACGCACCGTCGGTACGTAGGTTCATGCACGCACGGCGGATTACTTCGTGCTAGCCGCTGCTGCTCGCTCTTCTCCGCTTGCGTTGTGTTTCCTTTAATTATTATATATTCCAGCGTGTGCGTTGGCAGCCATATATACACGTTAATTGCTCTACCAGTTCGCCGCTGTAAATTAGATGTGACATTTGCAAACCGTCACATACACGCACATATCGGGCTCGATCGTCGCTGCTGGCAAGCTAAGAGTACGCAGTCCGTCCTTCAACACTGATAATAATGAGGAATACTCTCTGAATCGTTGCCTCGTAATAGTTCACAACCAAGTGCGCGATCCATATGAATTGCGAGCGGCGGTCCCTTGTTGGGAACAAAATAGGTCGTCGCAGACTGATGTTGCCCCACGATGGGGTGCATGGGGTGCTGCTTTGCGTTTGCCGGCGGAGTAGGCGGAGAGCCCAGGCCGGGGCGCCTGCGCACATTCACGGTCACGTCGTTGCGCTCATCATGATCATCAGCCTAACGCTCATCATCGGCCCCAGTAGTCACGCGGTAAGTGTATGTACGTAGTCTTAACCCACTACATACTTTGTATGTACCGTCCCCCGCACGCAGCCTATCTAGCTAGCTAGTTGGTTGTTATCAGTACACATACAGTAATAAGGTCAATAAGGATGACCCCAATAATCGTATTTAGGTTGTTCAAATTCGCTCCGTCGTAAACATCCGGACCGACCGACGGCGGGCAGCAGCAACGAACATACAGCCGCTGCATACAGCCACGCATGTCGATGGGGCCTGCTGATGGGGCTTACGTGCCCTGGTACACACCGTTGGTCCCTTGATTTGGGGTCCGCTGTAACGTTCATTCATTCATTCATTCATACAGCCAAGCGCGCGCGCGTGTGCTTCATGATCAGCGTAGCTGATGAGTGGATGGATTCATTTGCATTACATACATTACTACTATTACTACGAACTACAGGCGGCAGGCAGGGCACCCAATGACGGGCGCGCTCGCACGTTCATTCGCGCCGGATGAATGACGGGCATTGAATGACATGAACATACAGCTATCCAGCAGGCTATTGCGGGCCTGCCTGTGTGTATCGATGTTTAGAGAGGATGCGGGCCTGTATATATATATATATGTGTGTGCATACGCACTAGATAGATAGCCACGTATGCTATGCATGTCCGGGACATACATGCACGCACGGAGAGATTAATCGATGGTGCATGCATGCCTGCATGTTAGTTGCTAGCTACCGGTGCGTAGGTACGTAATACGTAATGTGATGCTACGCACGTACGTTTGTATAACGAGCGAGCGAGCGAAGCGAGTATGCTACCTACCTACGTATCTAACGTATCTAACGTATCTATGTATTATCGCCATGCAAGCAGCGCCACGCACGTGGCTTCATTGCTTTATTTCATTCCTTTGGTAATACGTATATACATACGTACATACATACATACGTGCATACATACATGCAGGCCAACGCGGCGCACCGGGGTGGCAAGCTTCGAACGAAGGACAATAATCGAACCAGCAGCGCTGCTGTGGCTGCTGTCGTCGTTGTCGCTGACAACCCTACGACCATGGCCGAGGTTCCGGGTTTTCAACGCGCAACGACAGACGAAATGATGCAGCAACTATACAGGTACATATGTACGTATGCACATACGATACGTACACACGTGCATATAAGCATACGGTAGTAACCGTGACAAGGTGGACCCGTATCCCGACCGGGTGTTCCAACGGGCGGGCCCATGTAGATCGTAGGCGCCGCATCTCATCACGCAACCCCTAGCTACCAAGGACTGCGCACCCATCCTCCATCACCCGCGGGGGGGTCATGCAGCCATACCGGCAACCACGCCAGCTTACCAGCGCGCCAGGATTGCCTCTCCTGGAAACCGCGCCAGACCCGCCGAACCACATGGCGGGGAGGGACCCGGTGTTGTGCGTGCCGCAGCAGGTACATACATACGTAGCTCGGAGTGAGGGGCGGCGGGCAAGTTATCCTGCGGCCCTGCTGCCGTACGTGCGTTGCTCGCTGGGCTTCGTTATTATTTATTACGTACTGCTGCCTAATTGTGACATCCTCTGCTGGATGGATTAATGGAGCAGCCTTTACGTAGATAGGTCTTGAACTGCGTGCGTACGTGATGTATGCATGGCTGCGCGCTCGGCAGGCAGGTAGCTAGCCAGCTAGCATAGGCAGCAGGGGCATACAATGGCGCGAGAGCTAGCAAACCGGCTACGCATGTAACGCACGCATACATGTGGTATATAGTGTAAGACGCAAAGGCTTACCGGATGGTTGGGAACCCATTGGGGCTCCCTATATTGTGAGCGTCTGTACGGCGCACTGCCGTACCGGCTTACATATAGGCGAACTCACAATCGACCGAACGAACCCGCCACGTCGTCGGCCCCGCCGGTCGGCACGTATGTATCGACACCATAGATATGTACAGCTACCGTCACGCTAGTCACGCCGTATCTTTATTTTGTCGTCATCTATCGTACGTATCCCTTGCTTGGGGCTCATGGCCCAACATACTATTATTTGTGTTTGATGACAAACCCGCCCTGCTGCCTTGCATGTGTGTATGTATCGATGTAATTATTAATAGGAACACCTACTATTTATTATTACGTACATGCATACACATAGCATTATAGGTGAGAGCTGGCAAAGGCTTCTCGAGATGCTGGGACAGTGCTTTATACCGTATTTGAGGTGTACGTATGTAGGGCCGACCATTGTACGACACCTACTACAATATGTGTCGCTGAGATAGATGTCGTGCGTGGGTGGGTGGATGGGCTGGCGTCATGGGGACGGGGGGAGGATGGAGTACGTACATATACATGTCATAATAATGTAAGGCTGTGCGTGTTGGCTGTACATTAGTAGTAGGTGCACTGCGTGTATGTTAAATGTAAATCATTTGCAACAAGTAGGATGTCGGGCACGAGTAGGTCCATTACTGTAATAACATCAATAATAGTTTGAATTGGGGTGTCGGCCTTGTCGAACCCCCGACAACCCTGTGGTACGATTGCAGGGAGAACATGGACGCCGACTTCGCGCCTTGGAAAGGACGCAATTTCAACATCAGCCAGCTCCTCGATATGCTATCCAGGACGGTCGGGAAGCGCACGAAGGGGTTTGACGGGGTAAGTACATACGTGGCACTTGGCTTTGGCCGACATAATCCATGGGTGACGAAAAATTGGGAAGAATATCATAACAATCCTGTCAACCCATACATACATATTCCAGCCCCGTGCATGCATAATCATCGCATGCAGGGCTGGGCGAGCGTCATCGTGGTGAAGGATGGGATGGCTTACGACCTACCGCTGGATAAGGGGTACAAGGGTAATAATTGTGGCAAAAGCCGGGTGAGTAGACAATGTGTACTTTCTTGCTAGCCTGCCATTTTAGGTTATCATTACAGCATTACAGCACAAAATCATTACAGCAACTACCAGCAGCAGAACATACATACATAAAACTTCAATAAAACAGAGAATTAATAATTAATAATATGATAAAATAATGGTATGAAGAAGGGTAATAACATAAATAATAACAATAATTGGTTACAATAACTATTGGTTATATCTTTGAATTAATAATTCATCCAAGCTGGTACCCCTTACGCCTTCCATGCCTACCCGCGCACCCCGTCCGCCGGCGGTCCCTCGCTCCAGGTCAGAGGCCTGGTTGAGGCGATACGCAACGGCACCGCCGCGGGTATTGTGCCGCCCGACAGCGTGTTTCTCGTGTCTGCACCCGATGTTTCAGTCTGTCCGGCGGATGGCAAGGGCTGCAAGGTGCCGGTCTTCTCGATGTTTAAGCGATGGGATGCCGGCATCAACGCATCACACGACTACGACATTCTGTTGCCTCATTTTGGTCACGTGTACGACGAGCTAACGTTCTACCCCTGGGAGAAAAAGCTTGACAAAGCGATCATGCGGGCGTCCATCAATGTGCGTACGTATGTACGTCGTCGTTCATGATAGGAACTGTATTCATGCATACATATAAATAAACGTAATCACATATATAAATTATATACATAGTCGATTATTTCAGAAACAAATCGCGCATTTACGCCATGAGCTAGAAACAATGCGTGTATGTGCGTGCCTACCTGCTGGTTGATTGAACATATCACGATACCTTATATATTAATGATCGAAGTATTATCGCCTTTATTTGCTTGCATTGCGTTTCGTTGCTTCCGTGCGGGCGTCAGCTGAATGTTAGGTGCATATATATGTACCCCACAGATGCGTGTTGCTTGGCTGCTGATCGGCCGTAGTCTACAAACGAACGGCACTCGCATACCACCCCGCACCCACGTACCCGTCCTGCCCGTGATGTACGTACAGAGCCGAATGCGCCCAAACAGCACCCGACAATGGTTGGCAGAGCTACAGCAACGGGGCGGAACGGAGGCGACCGAGCTTCTGGACGTGGGTATCACCAGCAACAGTGCGAAACGCTTCTTCAAGACAAATCTGGTGAGTCACCATGTATGGCTGCATCGAACCGTAGGCTCCTGGCCGGGGCCCTTGAACCGACCGCCCTGCTGGTTGGGAGCGCCACGGTCCTACTTGTAACACTCAAAAATACCCGCAGCAATCCTATTACTGATAAATACGTACGTGTTTAATACCATAAATAAACGTATGCAGTGCTAAACACCCGATATCCGGGTCGGATGATGGAAAGATGCATGATCTTTGACATACGTACACACACACACACACACACACACACACACACACACACACCGTCGATCGATCGTCTTCCGTCGGCGGCGGTGCGTTCACTGCGTCGAACGAATCCTCCTGCTGCAACTCAACCGGCCGGGCCCACACTCCAGGTTGCGAGCCTGCCCATGCCCAGCCATGCTCGGTGGCGCTATCTGCTGGCAACTGACGGCGTCACTGCGTCGTGTCGCCTTGGCAAGTTGCTGGGAATGGATAGCGTTGTGGTCAAGGTACGCACGTCTACATCTAGATATGAGGACGGCGGCGGCCCCGGCGCGGGGCGGCCCCTAAAACAGGAATTCGAGCCCTATGGCATCAAGTGCGCTTTTCAGCACGGTGTTACACGGGTGCGTGCGAATTGCCGGGAGGTCAACGTCCCGGGGTCGAACCCCGAAAGCAACGAATTGGCGCACACGATCGACGCACACTTGATACTTGCTCTTTCCCCACCTGAAGGTGGACAACCTCCGGGAAGGCGATCCCTAGCTACCAGCCCTTACAAAGCAATGCCCTCTATTCGGCGCAACGGCCTGGAGTCGCCCGTTCGCAGCAAGGGGGAAAGAGTGTAACAGACATTCGAGCTCTTAAGCATCAAGTGCGCTCTTCAGCCTCGTGTTATTACAGCCCCGCTCCCATAGAATGAGATGTATGGTAGCTTCTGTGCATCGGTGATCGGTAGCTTCTATCTGGAAGTATCTGTAAGCCGGTACGGCAAGGAGCCGTACAGACACTCACAATATAAGGAGCCTTAGCGTTTTACATTATCGAACGGGAGAACTCACACAGGTATTTGCGCCTGCTCTCTACGCCTGCGCCGCATAAAAGATACGATATCGGGGTCGATCTCTTACGGGGGCCCTACGTCCCCGCCGCCGGGGGGTGTACGCGGATGATCTATCGGTGGTGTACGGGCGGGCATGCATACAGCCACCCCTCAGTTCCCTTACCTTTCATACACGTCAGGCTCCTGCCAACGTACTTTTATTATTGTAAATTAAATATGATAAATGTAATAATGATGTTATACACTAATTATTAGATAAATATCATTTAACAATATTATTACAAATACATATATTAACATATATAAATGTAATAATGATGCGAGACTTATTAGTCCAAATAAAGGGCTAATGTAATAATGATGTTATACACTAATTATTAGATAAATATCATTTAACAATATTATTACAAATACATATTTGCTTTTATTTATTGTTATTACTACTGTTGTCATTATTGTTTTTGTCATTTATATTATGTTGTTGATGTATTGTAACTAATGACACCACTACTGGAAAGCAAGCTAGGCAAGTCATCCTTGCTCAAACACCTAACCAACCATTGATATTCTTCATCAATCGCAGGAGGAATCGCCTTGGATCGAGTATTACTACAGGCAAGAATTTGTAGGAATGATAAGTGCTAGAGCAAGACGCGGACCGGGGGTTGTAGCTGCTCACTATGCTCATCACGGAAGGGCTTGAAGGGCACACACTCATGTGCGCATGTAATGCAGCGAAATACAAACGTGCAAGTACGCTAAGTACTCGCCAAGTGGATAGATATGATAGTATATATGGTCATTGTCAGGGGCGTTAAAAATAGCATGTTTTACTCTGTGTGAAATGTGTTTTCGCGTGCTGCTCTGGTGTTTCTGCTCCAGCAAGAGTATCATAACAAAGTAGAAATATTAAAGTTTATGTGCAATGACAATTGTTCTCGCTCGAGCAAGCCATGCATCCCTAAAGTTGCCCAGTCGCGCTTTATATTGACTGGCCCACCCCAATTTACTGGCGATTCTGCAAATGCGGAGACACGTAGCGTCTTTCCCAGAATGAAGCAAGATTATTAACTTCGTATGCATGCTTGCTAGCATTACTTTCCACGCAGCTAGCCGGCGTCCACTGCGCGCTCTCCTGCGTGATTCACGTCGCTTAATTTATTTAGATGCGGATGAACACCATGTTTGACCCTAGATAAGATATATACGTATTGCATCGATCATACATACATATCAACATACATTTTGCAGTGTACACGTATTTGCCCTTCCCCGTCTATCTGTCAGCAGGTCGCTTACCCCGGGAGTGCATTACGTGCCCTTCAATAAGGACAACGTGTTACAGGTATATCATTCTCGGTGGCTGTGGCGGCGGGCGCGGGGCAAGCTTCGCTCGATCGTTGAATGTCGCCTCATCACGCACGCATGCAGCACGGCAGCTATCCGCTGATATCCACTAAATATTCATACTTCGCCAAGACAGGCACCATTTGTGTCATTTTCAAGCGACTCGCTCGCTCGATTCTTAACCACTGGGGCAATCCGATGCGTGTATGTATGGCCGCCGGAGACGACATGGAAAAACAAAAATATAAACACACGTAAAGGTCCTCACGCACGCACTGCACGCGCCCCATTGATTGTTTACTTAACCGCTCAGCCCACAGCACTACTGCCTGTCCCCTGCCTGCGGCTGGTGGTACTACTTGTGTATCGCGTAGAATGAACATTCTTCATTCAAGTGTGTCTTGTTTACCGCCTCCGTGGGTAACTAGCGACCTGTATGTTTATTATTAGTACCCTGCCCCCGTAGTAACTTGCCAGCGACTGGCTTACGTGGGGTCGGGCTGCCATAGCTGCCGTAGGGTCGGTCGTTGGCACGCACCAAGGCGTGCATGCATCCCCAGCCAGACGCTTTCCGTTTGCGCAAGCGAGGTTCGCGAATGTGTATGTAAGTTGCTTGCATCATTGGGCCATGCGTGTGCTTAGTTGTTCACTTTGTTGATTGTCACCTCGCTGTCATTTCCTCAAGTAAGCAAGCTGTCTACGTACGCGCACGTACGCATGCATCCATCCAGGTTCTCCGCAAGCTACAGCGCGACCCCAGGCGCTGCCGCGCCGTTGCGGACGCTGCTCAGCGTTTCTCCTACTCGTTCCTGTCAACACACTCCAAGACGTTGTACGTGCGCCGCGCTCTGAGGGCATACAACGACCTCTTCACCGACATGGCGGACTTCATGAAGCAGCTGAAGTTCGACCCGGCGGCGGTGCTGGGAGGCAAAGATCATGGGCACGGCCACCACCATCCAGATGCCCAGCTTCTGACGTTGACTGAAGTGTTGGCGCGGATGAGCGCGTTTGTAGGCGCCAAAGATAGTCAAAGATAGGTGTCGAGCGAGAAGACATACAATGTGTATGTGGTCCTCGCGTACGCGCCCGAGCATCGGCGGCGGCATCAGCTAAATAGTTCCGCTACGTACAGTATTCCTCGCTCGCTGGTTCGTTTGTGTGGTGCGGCTCCGTATATACCCGCTGATTGCTGGGGCTCGTAGATTATTTATGTATGGTCGCTCGCTCGCCCATGCCCTAAACAAGCTACTTCAAGAGTGGTCATTTTTCTTGCGTTTTGTGGTGCATCTACATGGGAAAAAGCAAGTAGGGCATTGGAATCTCTTCCCACGGGTAGTGCGTGACGGGTCTGGGTTGCATCAATACGGGGGACCCTGCCTACCTGCTGCTGGCTTCACTCCAACACACACACGCGTCATGCCCTGCTGGGGCCCACGCACACCCCCGGCCATCCGTGCTGGGGCCGACCCGCGGGGTGTGATGACGGGCCTGAGTTGCATCGGAACGGGGGACCCTGATTGTCTTATTGCATTTGTGTACAAAATGCCTGTATGTCCTATTACATTTGTGTGAATCTTTACCGGATAAGATCGATCATTGCTTGCTCAATCGAGTTTGCCATAGACCGACGAAAGAGGGACGCACACGGACGGTTACAGTATTTTATGGCCGTGTCTGCTGGTACATTATTAATAAGGATGTTACAGCGAACCCCGCAGGTCATCACCATGCACCGCATAAACGATAATCCCTATATATATATATAATGTACCTCCGGTATATCATCGCGCAACAATAATTGATTATTTGGCCAAATGACATAATAACGCGCAAAACAAATAATTCCGGCCAGGCCTGCGCGAAGTTGTAAAATAATCCTAAGGGGGCCTGCGAGAAAGTATTCCCCCTTCTCCACCGCCGCCCCCCGCTTTAGGAGCACCGTCAGTACGTCGTGTCGGTACCTCCCGCTTTGAAGCTGAAACTCTTCTACGGTGATGTACGTAACTCGTGTCGGCTTATACTGTAGCTGCAAATAGCGCATAGCCACCGATCTAACTAACCTTTCGTTCTTGACACGCTGCGCGAATTCAAAAACATAATTCCCAGGAGCCCTACCTGCGCAAAGTTACAAAATAATTCCTTCCAGCCCTGCGCAAACTTGCAAAATAATTCCAAAATCTAGGGGTGCGTGATGATATCCCTGAGGTACGGTATACATATAATAATCCATGGCACGCAGGCATACGTACAAAACCCCATAAGAAAGGAAAGGGTGTCGGGGGACGACTGCACCCGCCGCCGGCTATAACGGCGATATAGGTACCTATGCTACCTTCGCATAACGAAATAAATATACATGAATAAGGGGTCATCATTGTGGATAAACCAGGCGGCTACCTGCGCTGAGTTCCTGCATGAGCCAACTAGCTAATAGGCGAATGCTGTTCCATACTGCGTGTATATCAACGGAGCAGATGAATAGAAATCCTCTCGAGCAAGATACCTAAATAGTGTAAGCCGGTACGGCAATGCGCCGTACAGACGCTCACAATATAGGGAGCCCAAATGGGTTCCCAACCATCCGGTAAGCCTTTGCGTCTTACAAATGGTATCGAGACCAACTTTGCGTCTTACAAATGGTATCGATGTCTCTGGACACCCCCATTCTGGACATGTCATACAAGACATCGCTTAGCATCTTCCATTAGCAACTAATGTTCCGCCGCGTAGAAAGTCTAGCCTACCAACGCCGACTAAGAAACCTGTAGATCCTAAGGTAATGAAGACTCCCTCTTACGGTTAGGTCTTACAAATAGCCCCGATCAGGAGATGCGCCGGCGCGCTCCGGAACCGGGACCACCGAACGGAACCGAGCAAGGAACCTAACCAGACAGTGCGCCGGACGTACACCATATCAACAATCATCACTTCGGGGTTGTGCGCGTTGGTTGCTTGGGAAAGCATTACATATATAGAGCGAGCGTATAGAGTTAGCGTGCATAGGACGGACCTCCCCAGATTAACCCGATTGAATCAACAAAGTAACGTGTATACACAACAACTGCATATGTCTAAAGTAAGGGCGGCCACGCCACGCGAAGAGCGAGCCCGAGTGACAGCGAACGAAATCATCAGTGCCATCAGATGCCTCACTCGCTCTGACATTCACACGACGCACGACGGATCGATGCATGCTGAAATGCTGCGTATTTATCTTTGCTTGCATGCTTGATTGGTGGAAACGACTTTATCTGGAGGGCACACATCGCTTCTTGCTTGTTGCTTGCTGCGGACTGCGGAAAGCGACCGAGTAGACCGAGTACACAACCGAAAGAGTCCTTCAGCGCAGAAATCAAAAATACCACTGAGTATGTAAATATATGTGAACCATGAGTGGGCACGTCATATTTTAAATAATTTATTTATGCATGTTCCCATCCAAGAACTGGTCATTAAATTAATGTACGCAAAGGAAGTAAGACGTTTGTTTGCATGCGTACAATTTATTTTACGTACAGTCATATTTTAAATAATTTATTTCATGTTCCTATCCAAGAACTGGTCATTAAATTAATGTACGCAAAGGAAGTACGTAAGACGTTTGTTTATATGCGTACAATTTATTTTACGTACACATACACTTCACCGTTCTCTGCGTACCCTGCTGGCTTAATTCTTGCTTTATTTGGCATGCCCGCAATGAGACCTTACTTTTTTTCGCTCCGGAATTATGCTGATTAGATTAACATTGTATATATGTAGTGTATGTGACAGTGGTCAGCAGCATCATTGTGTGCTTCCGTTTGAGTGTACTTCAGTGCGCGAATGGATACATACGATAATGCGAACGTGACTGTGGTACTATCGCCGCACCCATTCCATCGAGCGAGCTGCGGATTGCTTGCAATCTGAAGCAGGGTTACGTAACCAAGACACCGTCGCCGTTGGACTTGTTTTGTAGGACTTGGTATTCATACATTGCATGCAGTAATTGGGCTTCATAGCAATTGTCTACAGCATACATTTGTATTCATGTACTTTTACTCTGTTTTGCTCTAAGACCATGCCTGAGTGGAGGCTTTACACAGAAGCTGTACTAGCTGTACATGTCTCGAGCGCCAATCAATGCATCGATCGAGGCAATCTATGCATCGAGCATGCATCTAGAAACCCCGACAAACATGGCTTATTGTTCCTCAAATACTACGAAAACATAGCGGATTATTCTGCTGAGTACGTCCGACATGCATGCACCGTCGCTCGGACATACAGCGAGATCTACGAGCGAGATGTCTGTCTTGAACGAGCCAGACATGCATGTCTGACTGCATGTACACGCACGAGGTGTATGTATGTACTTTCTAGGAAGGCTACGTAACCAGGTGAGTTACATACCGGTGATGTTTGTAAGGCCATCAGTATTTTGGTTCATTACAACAACCATTTCTGCAGGTGTTATGCATCCATAAAAAACCAAGGAGTATTCAGAGCAGAAGTCCAAGCAACATTCACGACCGAACAACTTGACAGTTGGCCGAGTATCGAGCTGTCTGCCTTGCTTTCTTGCTGGTCGTCTAGTTAGCTGCGGACTGTCTTCGTACCTTCGCGCTTCGAATTTAAAACACACAACGGCAGGCAATGACGCTTGCCAGCAGAGATTTATATCGGCGGCCCGCTGCTGCGTCGCCTTGGCCGCCGTCCCTCCGACCTAGCATCAGTAACAGAAGCGTGTTGCTCGTGCTGCTAGCTGGCTCTCTGCTGCATCTCCTCCACGCCCTTGCGGCGGCTGCACCGACCGGCTCACAGGTACGGACTGGTCAGCGCGCGTCGGCCTCCGCGTGGCAGGCAGGTTGGGGCGCGGCCCCGCCGCGGCGGTGCGTATGTTCGCACGCACATACATACAAAGGTGGAAGCAATGGTTGGTCTGCTGCACACACGTGCCTGCCTGCACAGCTAACGCCCGACGCGCAGTTGATACCATCATCCTCAGCTACATACGTAGCTTGCTTGTCTCGGCGTCCTCAGATGACGGGTGCTGCAGATACAATTGCATTGTGAGCTTAGCGGCAACGGGTGGGCGCGTGTGTAGGTTCAGCGAGCCTCACTGCCTCTGTGTCAGTTAGGGTGCGTGTTAATCACAGTTGAAGTAGTGGTATGTTGTAGTAGCAACCAGCCCACGCAATCGATGATTATGGACGCGTGTACGCACGCACGTACGTACGTCCCGCCCATCCATCCCCGCCGTTCGGCCTTTGCTCGCTTGATTGTCCTTTCTGGGTCCCGACCGTTGAACGTAATGTATGTAGGTGCACGGCTCGCACATTGTCCTTCGAGGACGAGCCCTGCAGCAACAGCAGCAGCAGCCAGCTGCCACGTACCAAGACATCGGCATGCGCGCCCCCGTTATCGCCATTGGCATGGCTTCCGTGCCGGGGACCCGCAAGTACCTGCTGACGCACCGGGGCACGAGCCCAACCGACGCAAACATCTTGGGCACCGTTGACATAGACGCCAACAAGGTACGTACGCAACAAAGCGATCGATGGTACGCGTTGTAAGTTGCATAGTGACCCGTGATATATATAATTATAAGAGAGTGATTTAAAAATAGGAAAAGATATACATATTTGGCGTACTCTCCTGAACGTGAGGATCCCAGTAATGTTGCATATAATACCTTAACGATACCTTAGGTGCCGTGGTAGGGGCGGATGATGATGATTCTAGGGAACTAGTAATTACGTTATACAAGCAAATAACTGCAGTAGCTGAAGTTACTATAGTAACAGCTTCTGCTGTAGCAGAAGTAGCTACTTCTGCTACAGCAGAAGCTGTAAACTTAAATGAATTGAAATGCATATTTGCTATGGATACATGGGAAGTTACATATATGTATATATGTAAGTATATAAAAGATTTCTTAAACCCCTAAATATATGTAGAAGCAGTGCACAAGTTGGCATGTATTCCTAGCCAAACATGGCCGCCGACGCCAGCAGCTGACAGGTTCGTTGTAGAAAAGGAATGTCACGCAGCCCGCCACTTGCCGTGTCCCGCACGGATCTACTTAGTCAGTACAGGAACAGAAACGTCCATCACATCATATTATGACATGATCATGTCATCAAAAATAAGTCATGCCCATTTCCAAAACGCAGACCGTCCCAATGAGGTCCCAGTTTGAGCATTTTTGCTCCGGCCAGCTGGTGCTGGGCGACGGCAGGCCCATCCTGGTTGGAGGTTACCATAAAAACCTGGTCATGGCTGACGGCCGGGACGTCATTTCCGTGAGTAACAAACTAGTCCTGAGACAGATAGATGCCACATGCAGACGTGTGTGGTTCGACGAATATATGACGTTATGTCGGTGACCTATCCACATGTCCTTACACATGTTTCATTGCACGCACAGGAATACTTTCGCTCGTCGCTGTACGTAGCCGTCGATAGCTTGGCTGCAGCCAGTTATTGGTTCTTGCCCGTACCGACGTTCTTTCGCGTTCATACCGACGTTCGTTAATGGCAAACGAAGCTCCTGCTGCCAGAAACATGCATGCAGTTGCCCCAACAAATGTCTGAATGTAATGCAACTACCAGGCATACGACGAAGCCACAAGTACGGCGTATAAGCTTGCTAGAATGAGGTTGCCAAGGTGAGCACGGCGGGCACGCTATCAAAATACGCATGTCAGGTCGTCTTCACATAGATTACGTACATACACTCACTCTGCTGCTGATGATGCCATCGATCGCGGACGATTTGAGGTAATATATACGTGGTTCCTAATGCAAAAAACGATTGATAGCTGTTGCATGGGAGACGTATCACCTACTTTGCTTCTGCCTCAGCCACTTCAGATGACCGCGGGATGGTATGGTTCCTTACTTTCGTACGATGCCGTTGTTCACAGGTGGTACCCCACCGCGACGTGGCTTTCGAGCGGAATGGTGAGCAGGAATAACTGTTGCCATGTTGTCACTATGTAATGTAACCGTTACAA
Organism: Eudorina sp. 2006-703-Eu-15; assembly: GCA_003117195.1. Taxonomy (NCBI): domain Eukaryota; kingdom Viridiplantae; phylum Chlorophyta; class Chlorophyceae; order Chlamydomonadales; family Volvocaceae; genus Eudorina; species Eudorina sp. 2006-703-Eu-15. The sequence continues at coordinate 20,106 of BDSI01000214.1, forward strand.
GGCAGGTGGACCCGTATCCCTCTGTCGTCACTATGTCCCGATGAACAAGTAGGGGTCGGCTTCCTCGAAGCCGGAAAAGGGCGGGGCCCCCTATAATCCGTACAGGCCGCTTGCTTTAGAAGGAAAACTCTATTACCGCGCAACAGTGTGAGAGAGTGAAAGGTTGCCATTGGGGGTGTCGTTGATGTTGAAGGGGGATCGGCGTGCATAGATTCACCAAGCCCAAACACGTCGGCAGCCCCGAAACCATCCTGCAGTACACGCCGCCGGCGACGGCGGTCACCGTATCGGCACTATGGTAACGATAGTCGCCTCTCGCTGCACTACCACATCCGTCTGTCAAGCAGATGATCACAAAGCAAGCTTGAAGCATCCTTGTTTTGCCGTGAAACTGTAGTTGTTTGGTCCGTCGGCAGGCATGCAACCCTTCAGTTGCACGCCCGCAGCAGACGTGAACCTCTAAAGTTTGCTATCAATAGTTACATAGCAAATGTAAGGCAAAAACAGGGTGCGAAAAAGCCGCGGTGAGACCCCTTCCTATATTTTACTGTAATCCATTGCACGCCCAGGATCAGTTGTTCTAAAACTGAACATGTTGCAGGTGCTGATTGTGGGCGGTACAGCTGAACTTGACATCGGCCCTCCGCTTCCGTACGCCGAGCTCTTCGACCCCCAAAACCCTGGCGCAAATACTACTATCGTCCCAATGCCTCTGCATTTCAGGAGGTCCGCCGGCAATAATTGGTAAGTGAAAATACTATTACAATATAAGCATCCGTTCATCGCACTGCGTGGGGGCGGGAAATATATGATTTCAATCGAAGCAATAATGCCACACGCATGTACAACAAAACGATCATTTGTTACAAGTGCATCAGGGGAATATTGGGACTCAAATCCCCGACTGCTGAGATGGGTTTGTATGCATACATTGGCAGGCCTGAGTTTCCTGGGCGGGAACATGTGCAACCGTGTGATATGCAATTGCGATAGTTAAGAGACAGTGATTGCTGAGCACAGTGGCGTTCGAGCACATTTCGTGCCTTACGATAGATAGACTGTTTAACAAATGCAACACGTCTGAAATTTTACAGGCCGTATATACTCAGTGTCACGCTGTGTTTACACGGCCGTGTAAGCGAAAAAAACACCTGGATAGCTATTTACCGAAGGTGTATGCACGGAATTACAGCACATACCCGACGTACAAAATTACAGACGCACGAGTACTCAGTAATGTCACCGCGGCGGTTATATATGGTCCACATCAATCACTAACAAGGTTAATGCAGACAGAGGTTGCAATACCATCATATATGTCGCACCCTGGTTGGCTCTACTTCATTCATTGCCTTAATTTTCTCAAGCATCGGGCTGCTTGCTTGCTTGCACGAAAATCGAACGTCGTGCATCCCACCCTTGCGTGTGTGTACCCTCGTACGCGTACATACGCAGGTTCCCGTTCATCAATGAACTACCGCGAGGTAAGCAGACAGGCCGGAAGAAAAGGACTGGCTGCATTCGTACATTTCGTTACACGCAGGAAGGGATTATTGCGTGCAGCGCCACACGTAGTGCTCCGGGTCAAGCAAAATAAACATCAAGCAAAATAAACACTGTTGTTTTCGTTTCACCGGGTCTACCGGGTCAAGCAAACTGCTGTTTCGTTTCATGCCCCTTGCTAGCATGGATGTATAATCACCACATGCATAGAGCATATGGTCGGTCATCACACACACCGGCAACGTATTTTATTATTAGTACATGTATGACCACGCAGTTGGCTTGAGCAGGGGTCAGGCAGGGGCGTGCACCGGACGTCCCGGCGCGCGGCGGGGGCCACCGGTCCGTCCTATGTCTGGCTAGCTCCGCATGGATGGGGCGGGGAGGGGAAGGTGTGGAGGGCGGCGAGCAAGGATGCCACACGGGCGGGTCATGTGCACGTGTGTAGATAACTATGTTTTCGTTTGTATTTTGTAATGATATAATTTGAATGTGTAGTGGAATAATTGGACTTCCTGTTAAAATAAATACTATTACAAGTATAAATTTGTAATTTATGTAACAGTATCATTTTATGTATGTACGTTTCCAAACCATATGCAACCTATCTACTAGCTCTATTTCAATCGACATCCATGCAGGCGAGATCCTCTGGTGGGGCAACCGAGGCGGCAGTATCACCACCACAAACTGGACGCTCGTGAGGGATTTGCCGCCCCTGCCGGCTAATTACACGTAAGGACGACGTGTGCAAGCTACAACTGCTTTGCCTGCTTAAAGATCATTAGAGTACAAATAATATACGTTACATGTGCTGGTGCATGTATGTCAACCGTCGGCGGCGGGCGGGAACGTGCTAAACAGACCGATGACCGATCTGCAGGTTCGACACCATGTACAAGTACACAGCCGCCATCACGCTACACGCACTGCAACCAGATGCCAGCGGCGCATACAACGCCTTCACGCTGCAGATCTTCGGAGGAGCGGTGCGTACGTGCGTACAAACGCAACGAAGTCTCCAAGGCCGTGTGTCGTCTTGCTCGCTCAGTCTACGTATCTTCTCGGTCACCGCTAGCTAGTGCGGTTTCAGAGTCCTCCTGTGTAAATCCGCGCGCGTCGTCGTTTATTTCGGCATGCTGTACGTGGGTCGTAGTTATTATCGCCGTATGTATATATGTCATAGAATAATGTCGGTCACACCGACCCGCCCGAATACCCGAAACATGATGGATTGTGCGCACCCGTGCGTCTGTCGGTGCGTATGTACGTACGGACGTACGTGGTATTTAAAGCCCGCACAAAATAATAAAATGCACATATATGCCAAGTGTTTGCTTGGTGCTTTGTTACTGTTCCTCGCTGGCGTACGCACCACTATTGTTTTCCACGCACCAAAACTTAGGGCGTGGGCAACATGAATTCTTAGGACGACGGGAGCATCAATTGACGTCGAATAACGAACGGCCTAATGACTGCTGGACCCCAATGCACCTCGTACGTGTGTATGTAGCCGCGGACCCGAAGCGCCACCACGGACGCCAGTAGGCTTGCCCTGCGCCTGGATTTCTGGTACTGCGGCCCTCGCTTGAGGGACATCTGCGACGGAGGGTGAGGAATGCTTGCTGTGTTTAGTGATTTGATAGTATCTATGTTTTTCGCTCTTCGTTATCAAATGTAATAGCGGATTTCATTGCTACAATGGATGAGTGAAAGGACGTAATCCCCGGTAGGTGGAGCAAAGTTGATGAACCCGTCACGCTGTTGTCCGCCGTACGTGTAATGCAGTTGGATCGTCGAGGACATGGGCGGACGCCGCGTGATGGGAGACGCAACAGGTCGGTGCGAGCAAGCCGCTATATAGATGGTGTCTCCCGGATCGGTTATGGTTGATTTAGTTGATTTCGTGTTGCTTGCCCGTTCTATGATGCCCCTAAGCAGTTGCTTGCTCCGTCCAACACGCAAACGAATGCAAGTATTCGTTCACGCATGCATAAGATGATGAAGTAATATGCGATGACGGAAACGTTCGTTGTTCCATCTAATGGTTCCCCCGCCAGCCATGTCGATGTCGTTTGGTCAACGATGGACCGTTCCCTTACTGCTGACACGTGTCCCATCCGTGTTTCCTGCTCGCTTTGGGCGCAGTGCTCCCCAACGGCAAAATCTTGTATCACGGCGGTGGACAGGTTGGTAGTATTATGCATGTCGCGGTTGGAGACATGCCTAGCTACCTACCTACCTACATGTATGCACCTGCGGCTGCGTGCTGCTGGATGGGAATCAAGACAATGCCTGACGGCATACGTCTATGCTTGCACCCACTTAATAACTATGATCATATCTATCGCTGCGTATGCGTGGTGTCATAATTATGTATGACCCAGCGGGAAGACCTCGACATCTGACGCATACCCGAATTTTGCATGATCGGTAATAATAGCTAGACCTCCGCACGCACTGCTCTCCGAATAAAAGCAGCAAATGCAAGCATCGACCTTCTTTCCCTTCCTCTCGCACTACTCGCACCCTTGCCTTCAAGACTGGTCGCGCGGGCTTGAAGACCGGTAACAACAACTACTTGTCCGAGAAGCCCGCGACCACTGCAATCATGTACGATCCCCAGGCCCGGCAAGGCTCGCGGTTCTCACAAACCGCCCACATAGGTACGGAGCGCCTTGTCATCTCTGCCCATCATGTAATCAGGCACACATCCATTATTCACATACAGCAAGTTGCTGTAATCCAGTCCCGCACATAAGTTATCTTCATGACGGTGGTTTCACTACGTACTATATATGGTCGTAAGTCCAACGAAGGGGCAGGTTCGATGTTCGGAGTGATTCGATAGTAACAGATAAAGATTTGAGTTTGGTGTTGGCTCAATTTTCATGCGGTACACAAGCAAGGGTTCAACACGTGCGAGCTATCAATTGAGCCGTGATGAGTCTATACTCGTAGATAGATCTATCGACGTATCATTAGCTGAATAACATCATGCCACTGTCTGTGCGGCAGTAGTGCTCGGAACTGCCGCACAAACAGTGGCATGCTGTTTTACATTACAGCTACCAATTAACAAAATCCGTCAACACCCCAGACCATATCCTATAGTTGAATGCGTGTGTAATGGTTGTAGCAGGAATTCGAGCCCCTTAGCATCAAGTGCGCTTTTCAGCCTCGTGTTACAATGGTCCCCATTCTTCCTCATGGTTCCCCATTCTTGTAGCAAGGCCGTCACATTGGTACTAAGCAGTATGTAGTATGTAGGTCTATACTGTAGTATGTAGTATCACATGTCAGGATCAAATCAAACATATTATACAGCTATTATTATACTATATATTATTGTACATTTATATACGAATATCTATACCAACATTCTAATGTTAATGGTATTAGTATCGTTATTATTATGTATGTTATATTATTAGGCCCTTCCGCAATAGCGAGCGAGTATATTCGTGCACAAGACGTCTTGGTATTCCTCCGTGCGCGCAGGTTATGCCCGATTATATCACGCAGCCGCGTGCCTGGACCTGAGCGGAAAGCTCTTCGTGGCCGGCTGCGAGACATGTGGAGCTCGAGTGATTGTGAGTGCCCTTCGCTGTAGACTGCTGAATGGGTGTGGATGGGCGGGAAGGGTGCACGCACGCACGTAATTAATATTCCTGTATGTGTATGTGTAATATATTTGGCGCAAGATGAGCTATACATAGTTCATAGTTTGCACCTATGCTAGTGATTATACCATTGCACGAACGCAACCATCCATGCAACTTGCTGCGCATGCACGTACATTGCATTGGCCACCGACCAATGCCGCAAAAACCAGGCAGTCAAGCTATCCCTGCTGAAACCACAATATATACCCGCCGCCCGTACGTACGTACTATTATTTACTGTGTATGCAATGACGCGCCGCTAAACCCCCGCCCCTCTGCCTCGCTCCCACGCACCTCGCTGTCCTTGCATGCTACACCCATCCACAGCCAAAGGGCTCAGGCTTCAGGGCCAGTCCAGATGGCGACAGGGACTACCGGCTGCAGCTCGGCACGCCCACTGAAATCAGCGTTGAAGCCGATCGCCCCTCCATCCGCATGTGCCCAACAACCGTCATGCGCGGATCGTAAGTCCGGCGGGGCAGAAAGAAAGAAAGACGTACACGTACGGGGCGTCTCTGCTGCACGCGCAGTAAGCCGTCTTCGCATGAGCTCGCCTCAATTACGACAGCGAGCAGCCGGCAGGCCATACATGTTGTTTGTTGTGGGGCGCCGTGCTATCTACGTATCTACTTAAATGTAGGCTCACACTACCTGGATGTGGGCTCACGCTACCTGGATGTAGGCTCACGCTACCTATACGTATGTCGCCAATAAACTGCCACATGGCAATAGTAGCCCTGCCAACACACATAACTCTAAATCTACATGCGAAAGCTTGCACTGTACAAGCCCAAAGCTCACTGCCTCATGCACGCAGAGAGTTCAAGGTGCCATATTCTTACCAAGGTGGCCGCAAAATTACCGGCGCATCCATCGCTGCACCGTGCGCCGTCACGCATTCAGTCAACATGGGGCAGCGAGTCATTTTCCTGGTAAGAATTAGTACAGATCGACGCGGTAACAAATCTATTTACGATGTACGCAAACAAAGCTTTCCTAGTACCAGCATATATCGGGGTACGTACGTAGGTACGTAGGCACCTGCCGGCATCGCAAGTTGACTGGGCGTGACGTATCAATCAATCACCTCTGGACTGTTTCTCTTGCCCGTTAGCGAGGTACCATGGGCAGGTCCCCACAAACATAATGTCAAAATGCACGTCAATCTATCTGACATCACGCACATGACGAACGCAATGCAATCTCGCTCCTTGCACTGCTGGCCGCCCGTCACATTGCTTGATTGCCCGCGCGCAGCGCTCGCGCGCAGCGCTCGCGCGCGCGTATCTATCTCGAATGAACTTGAAATCGGCTACATATCTTTACGTATGGCCGACCCCGCCATTCAGTCACCGCACTGATCAATACTCTAAACCCATCGCGGAAACTAAGGAAACCCGATCGATCGCACGACACGGATATATAGAACACAACCTACCACACCCAAACATGCACGTACGCGTGCTGGGCGTGTTTACAGATAGACTTACACAGATTATTATAAGCCAGGCAGGTACATACACCCTTCATCGAGCGAGCGAGGTCGCCATTATCGCCTTATATATTCCCATCTTCGTTGGCTCACCCCTCGCTTGCAGTCCATCGCATCTGATGACGGCAAGTTCGTGACGCTCCGAGCGCCTCCTGCCGATCAGCCAGCTGTGGCCCCCTTCGGCCACTACATGCTCTTCCTGCTTGGGGAGAATACCGCTACAGGAAGGACGTACAGCGAGGGCTGTTGGTTCAAGCTGGCAGATACGGCGTGAATGAACGAGTGCGTGTTCATTCGTGATCTTAAAGCGTATGAACGGACGGAGACTGTTATGAGTTTTCCCAAACACATACATGATAATAATAATAATACGCCCAGTCAGGGACTGTGGCATGTGTTAAGGGGGCAGGAGTGATGAGGCTATGGGTTTCCCCTTGCCTATACACTACCCGCCACCGCTAATGTGAAATCACGATCTGCATTGTGTGCTAAGTTCCTGATGGATTGTCTCCTACAGGTTGTCCTCTTTCCATCTTGCGTCGGAGTGTAACGATGCCGTTCAGCATATGTACGGCATGGTCGTGCAGGTCGTTCAAGCACGCCCTGGCTGCGTGGCTGCAGGCCCCGAGCTCAACCAGGAGTGGAAGGAGGTCTTTTCGTATGGTTCCCCCGAAACCCAGACTGATGGCGTCCTGTTTCGTATAGCGCACCTTCCATCCCGCTTCTGCAAGCTCTTTGGCCAGGGTCTCGTGCTGCTGCACTTTGTCGTGCTGTTTCGCAGTGTGGTTGGTGTCTGAGGTGTAGACGATTTCAAGAATGTGTACGGTGTGGTCCTCGCGATCCCAGGGGCCTGTGTATCCCGGTTTACTTGCCTCCAGGAGTGGTATCGTTGGTATGAACAGTATGTCCGGTCTGAGTTTTAGGCGGAGGTCGGTGGGTGTATTTGGCAGCACCCACTCCGGTATGCGGGTGCTCGCGGCATAGTCAGGGAGCTGCTGCGCCTGACAAGCATCCATGATCATGAAGCAACCACCCAAGCGTCCTGTGGCGAGCAGTCTGGCGATCTGCCGGACTGCGACATTGTGTCGTTTGATGTAGAGGGCTGTCATGTCCGGGTGTTTACAGCCACCCAGGATGTGTCCTCCAGAGTCGGGACCCCGGCACAGTGGGCAGGGTGCGGTCTCCACCATGTGTGGTGGGACTGCGGATTGTATACGCGATCGTTTGGTGCCTACCAGGGGACATCGGAAGCGCTGCACTAGTTTGTTGTTCCACAGTTGTCCGTACCAATAGTCCATACACTCGAGTTTCTTGTGCCTTCCCGCGCGCCGGTTGAGGGTGCGCGCGCTTGTACGGATGTCTAGGTGCGGGAGCGTGGCTGACATGAAGGACGTGTACAGGGTTTGTTTGGTGTAACCGAGGTGCACCTCTGGTTTTATTAGCGATGTCACCCCTCGGTTAAGGTCGTTGGCGTAGTGACCGGCGGTGCGTTCCGGCCCGCTGGCTTTTCGCACCCACCAATAGTGCGCTCTGGGGTCGTTGTCGGACGTTTCTGTTTGCCATGTGGCGTCGTCGGGCGCGTCCCGGCGCGCAGCTTAACTGCCGCTCTATCAGCCGCGTCATTGTATTTTATTCCTGTGTGGGATTTTACCTTCAGAAGATGTGTCTTGAGTTTCCTTACAGCTCGTTCTTTCAGAATCCGTACAATGTTCGTAAGTAGGTCTTTGTGTTTACTGAGCGCGAGTTTCGTAGGTTGATTTATCATTTTCTTTATCAGAAACAGTGACGCGGCTGAGTCAGTCCAGATTGTAATGGGTGCGTTGTTGAGGCCCTCCTCGTCATTTCTCATTGTAAGACCTTGGTGGATAGCACTGAGCTCGCATCTATGTAGAGCGTTTTGCCTGTGAGGGCATCGACCGCGGCCGCGCTAAGGACTTGCGCTTCGGCTTCATCAACCTGGATCTTTTGGACAGACCCATCAGTGTATATGCCGGATTCAGCGTCATGGCGCAGAGCTATTTTTGCTGGGAACATCAGGTGTGCGCTGCATCGTTCGTCGTCGGTCAGGTTGTCACATCTCCGGGAGCTCAGGCTAGGTGCACAGCCGGCTTCGTACTTCTCTTTCAACCTACGTATGTGTTTGCGCACCCATTGGGGTAGTCGCAGGTCCGTGTCCTGGGTCTCGTCCATTGCTGTGCGTTCCTGGGGCGGCTTCGTTATGGAGTCGATTGCTTGGCGAAGTGGTTCCACGACACTGCCTCCAGTCTTGTTGGCCACGAGGATCAGGTAGGTCGAGGCCGTTGGGGTAAGAGGGGACGTCTTCCCAGATTGCGTCGTTGCTTAGGTTGCTGTCACTCCTGTCGGTCGAGATTGTCCCGACGTGAGTGACCAGGTCGTGCCGTAGGTACCGGGTGTAGGGTGCCGTTTTAGATGCAGGGAACACGAGCAGCGTGGCCGTGGGGTCTGTGTGGTTGCGCTCTGCGTCAGCCCATCCCAGGGCCCATCGCATGGCATGGTGTCCCTCTTCGGGGGTTGGTTCCGGGTGAGCGACAGAGGCACCCCTGAATGGCTGTTGGTATGCGTCGTGGCTTGCTCCAAATAGTTTGTCCTCGGGGAATCTTGCATGGTATACTCTTGTGCACTTGGCGACGTTCAAGGGCGAGGCGAAGCGCTCCGTGTCCGCACCTATGGCCTGCATGAGTCGTTCCATGAGATATTCGCTAAGACGTTTCTCGTGCGCTTTTTTGACGGTATTCGTTTTGCTCCCGCCCCTGTCCCTGTATCGTAGCAGCAGTCGGGCCACGTCTTCGGGGAATCCTCCGGGGGCGGCAAGCCTCGCATGTTCTTCCGGGTGAGCAGATTTGGCCGCCGTGTATCGGAGCCACATGTCGCGCAGTCGTGTTGCTGGGAGCATTCCTAGACATTTTCCCCTCGGGTCGTAGACATATGCGCGTTTCGCGGTTTGTAGGTCCGCGGGTTCCCGGTCTCGGGGATCACTAAATATCGGGTGCGCCGCGCCCGGCGCGCAATTGTGCTTGCCTATTTGGATTGTATATTTGCCGGTCGGGTGTATGTCCATCTCCGGGTTCCGTGCTTCGGTGTCGATCTCCACGTACCTCCGAAGGGTCCGCTGTCCTCGGGTGGTCTGGTAGCACTCTTCTTCCCATCGTCCTTGCCTTTGTTCGTCCGTTAGGTGTTGATCTTGCGCCTGGTTCACTCGCCCGGGCTCATGTTCGATGCCGTGTTCTCGTCTATGGTTGTATTCTGATAGCAGGGTGTCCCATGTGTCTTGCGACGCGAGCCTGGTTTCCTCCTCTTCCGTTGGTTCCCATTCAACGTCTAGCATGCCGCCTTCCCCATCATCTCCTGTGGTGTATGGTCGCAGGTCGCGCGGTGTGTACTTGTGGGCTTCGTAAAGCGGAAGCGCCCCCTTGGGTATGAGGGTCCTCTGCCAGGCGACCGTGTAGTATGTACGGTGAGTCGGTCGGCTATGTCTCCCGGTCCGTTTTTGCTTACTCGGGGGTGGGTCAGCGTCCACTCGCTTTCGTGTTTGGGCTATAATGCGGGCCACTCTGTCCTGCGTCCCGAACAGGGCTTGGGTGATGGCGAACCCATGTTCGGTTGGCACCCCCACACACATACATACATGCAATACATGCAAATATATTGTGCGTAGGCGGATCATGCAGCAGCTTCTACCAGACAAGTACGTGTACTAGTGTGATGGAAATACGACATGATGAATGGGCGAGAAACATCTCTGGCTAGCCATGCGCAGCTGTAGGGACGTACGTAAACCTTAAAGGGTATAAATGCCTTAGGAAGCTGGTGCCCAGCATCCGCGGAGGCTGTTTAGAAAGTCCGTTCTTACACAGACCCTGCCTTGGGCTGGACGGGTTATCAAATAAAGGCATCTCAGGTATTCTGCGCGCCTGTGTTGTGGGCAAAATAATTGTTAATGTTTATAACCGACGGTGCATCATGCTGGGTATGCTCAATTGCACCGACCGAGTTGTGTACAAATAATATCGATGGACGATCGAGGCAAGGGTAATCATCATCCCGTCCTTAATCGAGCTAATGATCTGGCCTGGATTTTCAGGATTACGTTTTAAGCATATTTCGTTTGTTTATGTGTTCTTCAATCCATGGCAAACACTGCTGCAAATGTTGTAAAAGTAATTCGGATTGTGCACGAATGAATCGGCTGCTGCGACTTACATACCCAGTCACGGAGATCAGTTAACATGCAGGCGCTGTACAAGAAATCGATTGGGATTCAAATATATAGATATATAACTACTGTATCATCCGTACTACTGTATAACTACTGTGTCATCCGTTCTGTGCGCGTGTGTTACCTAACATCATTGCTTGACACATCACCGAGAAACACTAATACATGCATGAGATGGTGATACAACGACGTATTTTAGCAGTGCATGCATCGAGCTGTCTGTCGGTCGGCGGCAGCAGCCGGCATCACGCTGTGCCGCGCGTCAGGCCATGCGCATAATGCACATTTCGAGGGTCATAATATATATGACCCTCACGTAAACAGGACCAGGTGTAGGGTGGGTTAGGGGTTAACCCTGATAATTTATCTTGTGTTATATCAAGGGAAGATCATAGGCGAAGCCACTTGTCTCAGGCCGGCACTGCCCCGGCCACAGTGGAGTAAATACTACTGTGCTCAGAGTTAGGTTCTAAGCCAAAAGACTCAGTTAGTTCCAGCTCCAAAGACGAGGTTCGTGACTGCTTCGAGCTTTTCCGTACATTGTCGTAAGATTCCTTTTCAACATCGGATTCAGCTGTCTTATGGATCAGTTCTTAATTCATTCATGAATATAATCGTAATTATAATAATCTTCTATCGTTATGTAAATCGTTAAGTCCTGTGTGGCCTTCGTGCTACAACAATAGGTGTGCTCATCAGCTCAGCATCTTACAGACAAGCCAGATTGCCTCCAAACGCAGATGAACACAGCAGTTGCTCCTCAGAATCACCCAATAATCTGCGAGACACGTTCCCACGCACGGCCATCCACCCGGTATATATTGCAGGGCCGCCGTACGTATGTATACAGTGGGCCGCCGTACGTATGTATACAGCGGGCCACCGTACGTATGTATACAGCGGGCCGCCGTGTGTTCCTGTACCAGCCATATATATGCAACAGCTAAATTTCGTGCGTGTCGACGCAGTGCGCCGGATCAAACAGATGCGCGCCACGCACGCACGTGTATGGCTACCGGCGGCAGCTAGCTCCGTTCCCACGCAGTAGTGTTACCTCTCAAGGTCCCCACTTGGATCGAAACCTCACAGTGGTGGTAGGTGTCGATCAATCCGCCTACCTCTCGCAATAATATCCTACCAGCATCCCCCGGAGAAGCCTTTGGCTCAATTGCACCATCATTCGGGTGCATTTCGAGCAGCCATCCTCTTAAAAAAAGCCACGCTGTACATCCGAGCGGTAACTCCTTCGTTCGCCATACGTTGTCTGTGCTAGCTATTTGCGCTGCCTAACCAACCCTGACAAGCAAAACGAAAACATATGTAGTTGGATATCCAATACGTGTAACGAACCCAACAAACCGGTATATATAGACCTCATACTTTTCAAGGTAGCTCAAATGGGTACGTGCGCACCCTCATCAGTCGCGCGGAATACGCAAGCGCGTCTGTGGAGGCGTGGACGGATATATACACAACAGCAGCACTATCTAGGCAGTCGGTGACGCACGGCGGCCACGGATGATACGCACATAGAGAGCCCGCTACAGTACCGTCGACCCGGCCCATCCAGCTGAACTTGAATGCCAAGCCCAGTACGCACGTCGCACCTCGCTCGCTCACCTACCGCCGTTGACCGCCCGCCCGATGTATGTGCATCAAAGCCATCATCACCCGATTGTTGGGTCGATCGTCGGTCCAGGTGTCTTAACATCTCCTCTGGGCCCACATACACATACAACGCCAGCCAGCTGCTGGACAACTGTTCATGACGCTTACCTATCTACCAGCAGCATACCTTGCGAACTTTCGAGGATATATTACGAGACGGCAGCCGCCGCGCCCGATGCTGTGAGAGAAATAGCCGCCTTGACGACCAAGGCGCCCAGCACCGCTGCCATCAAGCCTACAAGTACCCAGATCCGACGAGTTGTCTCGTGGACGCGTTGCAGGATCTGTGGATGGAGCAATCGAGGTCGGTGTATGTGCGGCTTCAACGGCGGAGCGAGGGACATGCATGTTTCTTAGGAATGAATATCTCACGGCTTATATATCTAGCTATCTACTTACGCATACATACGGCAATACGTACGTAAAGCAAGCACATACACAGTTCTTAGAAACGGCAGTGATGGCCTTTTGGCGCTACGTACTATACCCTCAAAGCACGCACGCACGCGGCTTCTGTCACCTACAAGGCAGCAGCCTGCCTTCGGCCCCTGCGCCATGCACGCACTGCGGTGTGCATCCATCCCTGCATGCCCCTAGCTAGCTGTCGACACCTACAACACCTACTACCCCTACTACCCCTACTACACCTGCTACACCTACCTGCGCGTAGCTGAGGTCCGTCTGCTGGATGAGCATGAAGGTCTGCGGAGAGAAGGCCCAGGGTGCCAGCTTGTTGAGCGCCATCCTCAGCAGCAGGTTGAGCCCCCACAGCGTGCGGCCCAGCACGCTCTGATTGTACTGCGAGCACACCGAAACGGAATAAAGCACGAGCGATGTCTGTCGATCTCAATCGGAATAGTAAAAGTGACAGTAAGAAGAGTAATAGTGTTTTAATGGAATAAAATAATAGTATACAATATTCGGGACAATATACTATAAACATTACTATGGATAATATAGCGTAATATTATAATATGGTACTATTATATATACAACAATCTCAAACCCGAGCGTGTTTCTCATGACCAACCTGATACGGCCCTCCGAAGGTCATCAGTTCCGCCAGTGCTGCCGCCTCTGGAGCGCGACGGGCCTCATACAGCGGCAGGGCGCGACCCAGTTCGCCGTCGGACTCGTCCAGCGCCTGCGTGGATTGCAGGCAAAGCGTACCGCCACAAAATAAAGCAACAAGAAATTAACGGAATGGAACCTCGTGATGATAAAGCAAAGGCTGTCATAACGACATCGATGGGCTCGCGGCGTGGGTTCAGCTGCCTGCCGGCGTGCTGCTGTTGGCTGGTCCGCCATACATCGCATTATTGCCAGATCCGCGCACGGTGCTAAAATTGCGCGGGATCAATTATTTGCACACAGGCAGGGCGCGAGCGAGCTCGCTCGGGCTGACGCCCAGGAGCTGAGGCGATCGACACGCCGTCTTCCGAAGGTAGACAAGCAGGTATGCGGGCTTACCTCCACCGGAGCTGCACGCAGCCGGCGAAGCAACGTCCCGAACGAACCCAGGAATCTTCAGACCTGCTGGATTCCGTCCTCGCATGCGGTACTCGCATGCAGTACTCGCATGCAGTACTCGCATGCGGTAGCTAGGATGGATTCCCGTGGCGGCCGGGCACGGAGGAATAACCCCAATCAACGGCGGGTCAGGACCACCGATCGTTCCGCTGACTGCATATTTGCCTGCCTAGCGCGTGTATGTATCGATCGATTGGTAGCCATGCATGCGGCCGCGGGCGTGAAGAGCAAGCAAACTACTAAAACTACTACATGCGTACATATCAAGTAAGCGTGTCGTCAGCAGTGTATTGCGTGTACGTACAGCACGACCGTACGTGCCAGTTCCTTGCCCCAATAGCACATCGCCCCCCGCTGTACGTGGCAGCAGGAGATTGTCAGATAGTGCCTGAGCATCCGCTAGGTTGGCCTTTGGGCCATGCAGGAGCAGACAAAGTCTTACCTTCTCGAGATCCTGGGACGACAGTGCACGTGCTTAGCAATGTATGTGTATGGTGGTGCAGGTGCAGGGCCGTACAGTCTACGAGCGACACCTCCGCTAGTACGTACACCCGCGCGCGCGCCCATCCAAGCAATTATTATTAGCTCAATCAACCTCATGCACGCACGCACGCACGCACGCACCCGCACGAGTCCCATCACGTCCAGCAAAGCGCTGTTGACACCTTGGGCCAGATCGGGAGGAAAGCAGTGGACCGCGTCGCCCACGAGTGCAACGCCACAAGCGGCGCTGCCAACCGCAACGGCGGTGTTATTAGCAACGCCGCCGGCGGCGGAGCTGTCGTCGCCCCCCGCGACCGCCGGCTGAGGCGACGCGCGCTGCTGTCCTTGCTGCTGATGATGAATGTCAGTCCGCCGGCGCAGTGCAGGGTCGGGCAGCACGGCGGTGAAATGCCGCAGGTACTGCGGCCGAGGAAAGACCCCACCACGGGACGCCGCAGCAGCGTCGAGCTGCTTTTCTGATAGGAGGGAGCGGATGTCCAGCTGCGGAAAGGATTCCTGGCGGGTCCCCCGTGGAGAGGGCGAGCGCAGGGGGAAGACGGCGGCACAGTGTTGTGACAATCATTATTCTAACCAAAAGCAGCAAAAGATGAAACGTTGGCAGACAACTGAACCACGCTGAAACAAACGCCTGCATGCTCCGTGTCGTACTATCACGACGTCAACAAACGCGTGCTCAATAAATGTCGTTAAGAGTTGTGTGCAGCGGTCCAACCCATCCTGTCGGCACGCGCGCACAGGCCTGGAAACGTGCGCGTGAAGGCCGCCGTCCGTAGAACATTGCCTCGCGCGAAGGTAGGGTTACTACCAACTGACCCAGCCACGCAGTTTCTGGTTCGTTTCTGGGTCTGTTTTACCCTTAGCCCGAATTTAGGTTTGTGCAAGCCTTAATCGAGTGCAATCCTCAATCAAGTGAAGCAGTCCGTGGAGAGAGGAGCCCCAGCTAGATAGCAGGACCATTTGCTGGCGTGTGTGCTCAATCATGCTCAGGTTCAGTAACGTGTACGATGCACTAGCAGTAGTTGTGAATGGTTGGGAATTGCATGCGCGGCTTCTGAAAGAAATTTCTCGTCAACAGCATCTAAGCATTTTGTAGATCCACCAGACACAATCAAAGTTCAAGGCGCCGCCCTTGGCCTGGGGCCATACATGGCCTGCCGTGTCAACCCTTCCTGTTCTCCTTATCGTGCATCAGCTGCACTGCCGATGCCTACCACGACCCACATGCAGCCCATAACACGCCTTTAGTCGGTATCTAGCGTCGGCGACCTACCTGCACCTGCACTACAATCCGGGCCGCCTTGAACGCCCTGTACGGCACCCGCCGTTAGTTAGTTGTGAACCCCGCCGCCGCTCCCACCTACCTGCAAGAAGTCCCCAAGCTCGCGTCCTGTGGTGAGGGTCCAGACATGGTGGTCCGGCGGCTGAATGATGTTGGCCGTGCGAGGCGCGGAGGGGTCGGCGTAGGGCAGAAGCCCCAGGCGCATCACACGCTGACGCGGCGCCTCGACGCCCGTGATGGCGGCCATCCGGGAGTTCTGCAGGACGCCCGCCGGCTCCGCACCCCCGCCGCCGCCACCGTGCGTCGCCTCTCCGGCAGCATCTGCCGCACCGCGCGTCTTGTGGACCTCCCGCTGCTCGCCCTTGAGCCGGAATCGCGGGTTGGGCGGCAGGGACAGGACCTTGTACCGCAGGCCTGCGGCTGGCGAGTCCAGCACCACGGGCGCGAAGTCCTCGGCCGCGCGCCCCGCCCCGGGCGCCCAGGCCTCCAGCGCGCGCCGTACCTCACTGCGCATCCCGTCAGCGCCCACAAGCAGCCGCGGCGCGAACCGAATGTCCTGGCCGGTGGCGGTGTCCCGGGCGTGCACGACGATGGGCTGATGAGGCGGACCAGGGGGTTCGCCACCGCCGCTGCGCGGCGTGCCGCCCTGCGCCAGCTGTATCTCCGTCACCTGCATGCTGGTGAGGAGCCGCACACGGCCGTCGTTCTGGGCTGCGTCAAGGCCGCTGAGTAGAGACGCCAGGAAGGAACGCCGAGGCAGCAACACAGTTAAACGAGTTGAATCCTGAGAGGGTCACAAGGTTACAGAAATTGGATCACAAGGTTACAGAAATTGGGTCACAAGGTTACAGAAATTGAAACGGCACGAAGGCACGGAATTTAAGAAGGCACACGAATTTCACAAGGCACGGAGTGGTGAGGAAAAGGTTGTAACGAATTCCGAAGGATAGATACGGAGTTTTGAAGTTATGAAAATGCCGAGCTGCAAAGGGTGCGGAGTTTCAAAGGCACGGTGTTTTCAGACGTGGCATGGTCACCGAGGTCCCGTGCATCGGCAGGTGCGGGTACCATTGTTGTAAAGCCGGGTTACAGTATAAGTCCCTACAATTGACCCTGCACAGCATCTCGAGAAACCTTTGGCAGCGTGGCACACGGCTTGCCTGAACCCGCTGATGACCAGCCTGCTCGAGATCATGCTCACCAGCTACTTATATTATTACGCACGTTGGCTGTACCCAACCACGACGACGCCGGTCTAACTCCTGGGCCCCATCAATCTGCCCCTGTAGCCCCTGACTCACTAACCTTCATTGCGAAACCCTGCTCGGTGTAGGTCAGGTCTGGCGTGACCTGCGCTGGGCGCGAGATACGAAATATATACCCGTCAGGTCACAGCGGCCGTCGGACGGACCGCCGCGCGACTGATAAGGGAAGGGGCCAACCCCCTGCCTGTCGTGCCAACATCACCGCATACGACAGTTCGTTAAACCTGAACTACGGGCTGTCACCAATGAGTGCTGCCTGGAGGGGTCCGCCGTAACCTGCCTGACGACCTAGCCTTACACGGTTGCGTGCTGCAGCCTCACACTCACTAAAAAGCAGGGCGGTACGAAGCTGATCAGCAGGCCACTGCGAGCGAGGACCCCGCTCCGTTAAGTGGCAATCGTGCGTGCTTGCATGTTACAGTTCTAAGATGTCAGTTGCAGTTCACATGCACTCCCGACCTTGAAAACGCAGCTGCCTGCAGCCGCCTGCACGGGCCGGCAGCGTGCATGGGCCGGCAGCCGTAGCATGTACTACATTCAGGATCGTTGGTGCGTGCCCAAAACGCTTACTACCTTCGCGATTCGCAAATTAGTGCTGAGGACTCCTGCCGCCTCCATCGCAGCCGTCACTCCCGCCGCATCCGTCAGCGACCGCCCGCGCCCATCTATCATGTAGACGTACGATTTCTCAGAGTCCTCGACATCTGGGAGCGAGCGGGGGCGGGGGGGGCACACGTACGTGTTCTTGTCCTCGAAGCGGTACGTAGTGATATTGGTTCCTGGCTTGTGGTCATGTGCCGTGGCATCCTGAGTGCGGCGATTGGCGTAATCCCTCACTCACCAATGGATGCGCGCTTTTCAAGTACCACTATGCGCCGCCATTCGGGTCGCTGAGCCAGCAGCAGCGCGGTGCCGAGACCCGCAGGCCCCGCGCCCACTATGAGCGCGTCGCATGGCTCGGGTGCCTGTGCCTGCTGCGAGTTTGTAGCTGGCGAATGGCTTGCTGCTGGTGTGGCTGCTTGGGGCACGGGAAGCTTTCTGAGGGCGTGTTGTGAGGAGCTGTGCTGCACACGGTGCCAGGGGTGCTGTCGGGTGTCGCGCCACGTAGCCCGCACAGTAAGGCGTCGGTAAGTATTGTGAGTGTGGAATGTTGAAGCAAGGCACATGTCATGATTACGGGGCGGTGCGTTCAGCAGGTAACTTCGTCTCGAGTTGGGACGATGGACTGGGTTGGCTCCAGTTGATTTGAGAACGAGCCCCGGTGGCATGACCACGTTCGACAGGAGGCGCCAGTACGTATAACAGAGCAATTCCGCGTGTGCCTCTCGGGCACTTGTAAGGTGAGTTGACGACGAGTTGAAGAGATCCGACCAAGAGATTCAATTATGAAATGTACATGGGGCACTCCATAGATCTGATGGAACGTATGCTTGTGAGCTTGCCATTGAACGTCCTCAGTTTCAGGGAAGCAGCTTTGGAATCCTGCCGCAACGATCCTACTACAAAGTTGCTCAGGTACACCGTCAAACACAAAACACAAAATGAAATCCTTTTGTGAAGCAACCATAACAACCATAATTGAGATGTTATCTAAGATTGAACATCACCTTGAATTATTCGGAGTCCAGTCGAACAGGGCCGTCGCAATGCGGCAGGCCAAGCCGCTCCGTCCAAGCAACTGTGACTGGAAATGGTGACAGCCAACTGTCCATCCTAAAGTACTTGTTTGTTTCTTTATGTTTATGAATGAATGAACGTTACAGCGGACCCCATAAGGGATTAACGGTGTATCAAGGCGGCAACACCTCAACGCCGTGAATAAAAAACACATCGGGCCATGACCCCACCCAGACAGACACCGAAGCAAGCAAAAGCGCATGTGTATGTTCGAACAGCTTGCCCGTGCTGCCCGTCGTGCGTGCCACCCTGGCCGCCCCATCCACGCGTGCTCGGGCATCATTCAGCTCCGTCCGTTCAGCAGAACGAATGCAGGGGGGGTGGTAACACCAATGTGGTCCCGGCCCACTTCATCGCCGTGTCTATCTCAACGGATCACAGCGCACCCCTGGTAAAGAGGGTGCGATGATAAGGCCCAGTGGCGAATGATCCTTGACCGCCGGGCTTGACAGCCCGGCGGGCTGAGTGACGTCCGAACAGAGAGGCATGGGAGCATGCTGCGTGGGACATACATACAATGAGGCCCAAGGCCTACCCTACCGCCGTTTCGTTCCGCGGCGGCAGGCATTGGCCGGGACATGTACACGGGCGGTAGGTTTGGCAGTTTGGGCCCGGCCCTACCTGGGCCCAGGGCCGGTGACTGCAGAACTCGCCAGGTGTACGTACGGCAGGCGCCCTTTTCACCCATGGCACACCCCATTCAGCCACAGCACGGTGACTGCTGCTCGCGGCTGATTGCACGTACGCGTATGTAGGGGTTTATGTTCTGGGACTGCGGAGGGCCATATGCATTGCACCGCTCAGGGAGTTTCAAGGCCCCGTGTCAATGTTGCTATATTTAATTTACGGACCAAAAATCCGAAAACGTTTTACTAGCCTTCCGGGACCCCACTTGGCGGGGAGGGGGCTGGACCGAACCGCGGATCCCTGGACATACAACAGGCCAATGTCTTTCCCATTAGACGACCCCCCCTGTACTCTGCAATGTATCTGACTCATGTTATCCTCCTATATGCATCCGAGGAAAACGCCACTATCTAGTCCCTTCAAGACTGACGATTGGCACCGGTGATGCCCATGAATGATTGCGGCTTAGACACGGCAGGAGAGAAGCGACTATAGTTTCTAAGCTAGGTTCTGAACGGCAGCCTTTCGGCTGTTGGTTGTTAGTTATGCCCTGGTGACCCGGATCACCGGCTTTCACTGTTCGGCATTCTGCCTTCACTTTACGATCTTTGCTGTTCGCAAACTTTTCCCCGCCTCCCCCCCCCCCCCTCGGCAGAGACAGCAGTGACTTCGGCGGACGATGGTGCAGGACTGGACGGGCCAAGCGCGCCCGGCGCCATGCCTAGAGCGCTGCGTGCCTAGGTGTCTTGCCCCGCGGGGTAGTTGGTCGCCGAGGTGCCGCTGGCCCTTTTGTGGGTGTAAAGCTATGGTTGCGAGGCCCAGTTGCTTGGGTGCGCGTGGCCGGCTCCTGTCGTTGCACCGCTGGTGCTGTGCTCGGGTGTGTGTCCGTGTGCTTTCGTGCGCCCCGCGGGGCTCTGTCTTGGACGGCGCCTGTGGCGCCTGAACCGCGCTTTTATGCGCGCGCTTGGCTTGTGGTCGCTTTGCGCCCAGCAGAGCTGCAGTGTAAAGGCCCAATCCTAAGCCGCTGTGTTGCCACCATTCCCGGCGCCGGAGCCTCATGATCGACAGCCGAATAGAAGGCTAGAGTTCAGAAATCCCTGTCGTGGCTGTGGTGGCAGTGGTCCTGCTGTCGGAGTCGAAGATGACCGAAACACTTGAAAATATTCCCGTCCTGTCCATAGGATCTTTATCTCCTGGCGCCCAGCAGCAGGGAGGCCCCCAAAATCGGACCTGTCAAGGGTTTTGGGGCCACTGGCGGCGTGCGACAGGCCGGAGTGTGGTAGTGTGGGCCCGGGGAGTGTTTCGGTGCACTTGGGGAGCCTGTCCGGAGCGCCATGGTGGCGTTAGTTCATTTAGGCAGTGTATGGTGAGGAAGCCTCGGCTGTCGCCGGGGCTGTCACCGATGACCCGCGGGGTCCGCTGTAACATCCTAATAATAGGCCGGAATCTTGCGCAATACTATTTCCCCGTTTGGAGGTTGCAACACTGTCATCATCAGCAGTTTTCCAGGCCGACTCTGCCAAAAGGACGCGTTGAAGCAACGCGCCACGATGCTGCCGGCGTTCCAGTGCGGCAGGCGAGGGCCGGGAAATACGTATGCACCCAGCACGTCTCACGGCGGCAGGGCACGTCTCATCACGGCGGTGGTAGCTGGGTGATGGGGTGCCTGTGTGGGCGACCTTCCCTGTGCTTGGCTTTATCCACTTCTGGGGGTTCTACCTTCTGCTGTGCCTATCCCTTTGGTAGTGTTGCCCCGCTGCGCGCCTCTGCTTGCTTCGGTTTCTGACTGGGTGGGGTCATGGCCCGGTGTGTTTTTGGGTGCGGCGTTGAGGTGTGGAGGTATCCTGTCGCCTTGGCGGTGGGGCCTGCTGGGGCTTGCCCTGGTATACACCGGTGATCCCTTTGGGGTTCGTTCATGCATTCATTCATGCCCGCTAGGTTATGTTGAGTCATTCGCCTAGCACGATGTCAGAGGTTGCGCTGAATTGAACTGTCATTATTTCATTCGTCTGTGAGTAATTACCGGGGGCATCGAGTGGGGTAACGTCGTGCATGTATGCCGACCATCCAAGCAAGAGCGAACACATCATATACGAAAGATCACCGAATGCCTGAATCCGTCATTGTCTGCTTGGGAACGAATAGTAACTGCAAAACATTATCTTCATAGTGATTCGGTACGGATAAATGGATTGGGATTCATTTCGTAAAGTTTGGCGGCTCCTCAGTCAAGTCGGCCGCGGGCGGTTTCAGGCGTAACGGTTTCAGTTGTGAGCCCGCGGCCGCCGCGGTGCTGCACCCCACACATACGCGTGCAAAATAGACACAGATGGGCATTTATACACTATGAAAGAATTGAGCAGCGGGACAGGTACCCTTCTTTAGAGGCTTACTATTACGTTATAGATCTGCCACGACGTCTTCGGGGGTAAGCGTGCGTCGTGATAAAAAATCCTTTGTCGCGTAATAATAACGTTGCACAGAAATTATTTAAGCATTAAAGTAAAATGATCAAGTCATTGCTTACAAATGGTCCGTAATTTTTGCCTTCTAGTGAATGAAGGTGCCGCCTACCTGTTGCACCAAGGCGGCCGTACACGACTTCTTCTGCAGCCTTTGAATATAAACCCACGGAAAGACCGAAGTGATCATTATTTATTCAGGGTCATACGTACATCAAACAATCATTTCTGAGTAGGTTTGGCAGATATCAAACAACGCGAAGGTGCTTTCCTTATTGCCGACATTTATTTCCTAATTTATGCGCAACCAATACATTCAAACAAACGTACCATATACCTCTTTGAAAACAATTCTATTGTAAGTAATGAAATCATGTCTCTGCCCAAGGCCTAGCGTCTGTATCGTCATCTGACAGGTTCTGACTAATACATTTTCCCGCCGCAGCTGCGTTTGAGCACGACACAGCAGGCCACGAGTTGCAGAATGGATCTATTTATCCTTGCCATCTTCCTTGGCAGCATTGTGCGACTAGGAGCGACGCAAGGTGGGTGAATTCAAGTCGGCAGAATCAGTCATGATTAGTAAGGCGGCGGTTGATGATTGGATGTCGGCCCGCCTGTCTCGCTCCAGCCAACGCCGTGCTAGTCGTTCTTTATCAAGGGAAGGACAACGATCCGGTGCAAATAAGGCTGTCGGTATTACATTGTATACTAGTAGTTTACGTTAGTAATCGTTACAAGGTGGACCCGAGTCCCGACCAGGTGTTCCAACGGGCCCAGATAGCTCGTAGGCGCCTCATCTCACCAACTCCTACCAGGGACTGCGCACCCATCCTCCACCGTCCGCGGGGTGTCACGCAGACATACCGGTCAACACACCAGAGTTACCAGTACTGGATTATGTTATACCCGTGCCTCTGTTTGCCGCTTGGCCCCGCCGCACATCGCAGGCGGCTGCCCGTCTGTGCCCGGCTACACCTTCTACCGGCTCCAGGAGGCCGCCGGTGCCATCACCCTCTCCACCCTGCCATCCCCGGCGACCCTCGCGGACATCGCCGCGGCGTGTGATGCCGGCCCGCCGTGCAACGCCTTCGACGCTGCCGGCAACCTCCGCGTGGTCCCCATGGCCCCCGTCTACACGCTCATGGACGGCAGTGCAGTCGACGCGCTGTCTTGTGACGGCACCTACGTGGCCGCCAGGACCCTCTCTGGCTTGATCATGAAGGTACGCAGTGATGAGGGTGATCAACAGATGGAGTTATTTTTTATTTATCCATCCGATATAATATTTTTTCCTCAAGCTTACCGGAGGAAGCTTGCGGCATGACCACGCACATGAGTGAAATATTGTTCGTGTTAGATAAAGCGCGACCCAAACTGTGGGACATCTATCACTGGTGCGCACCTTCCAGCGTGAGGGATTCTAGTGTGGCCCCTCATGTACGCACATATTTCGTTCAAACACGATTATCAGCATCGATTGATCGACAGCCTTGTTTACAGCACACTGGCGACGCTGCAATGCTGACCTGACCACGCACCCTCGCCCGGCCGTCTTCCCGGCCCTCGCTTTTCCTCCATCCGCCGCAGCCCGACGTGGATTTCAACTCCGTCCGCAAGGCCGGCGCGAAGAAGGCGCAGGACATGCTGGCTGCTGTCGCCGCTGCTAAGAAGGCACGTTCCATCTGTCGCATGTCCCTACAATTCACGTGAATTGTTTCATCGTTCATCCGTCATACGATGAACGATACATACATGAGCCGTCGTACATCCGCGGTCATGCATGAGATCCGCTGTCACTTGCATTCATGTGCCCTGCCTAACACGCCGCACGCACCGCCGTCTGTAGCCAGCCTACATGACGTTTTGGCGACTGACAAAGGTTGAAACGTCGCCCATCATACGTACGTACCTGTGGCGTACAACCGCCGTACAGGTCGCTGCCAAGCTGCGGGAGAGGGGCACCGACCCGCGGGGCCGGGCGGACAAGTTGGCCCCGGCGCTGCTGAAGCAGGCGTTCACAGACACCAACGTGAGTGCCCTTTATGTGCCAGCAGGGGTCCATCAATCGCGCTAGATAGCTGCTGGTGCATATGTTCGGTAGATTATACTCAATGATAATAGTAACGATAGTAGTGACCTCAATGATGTTACAATAGTGGACCCCGCGAGTCTTCATTCGGTGACAGCCGCATCCTCAATCTTGTATGTATGTGTGCATGGTCTTGCTGCAGACACCAATGGCACAGTCAAGCAACATCACTGGGACGTACGGCTACCTCGATGTCCTGGCGGCGCTGTCGTACCCGGTGTGGGATTCTCGTGCCGTCAACGGGACGTCGTACAGCTACATCAGCCCCGTCAAGAGCCAGGGCAGCTGCGGCTCGTGCGTTGCGTTTGCCTTGGCAGGCGCTGCCGAGGCCGCAGTCGCTGCAGTCAGCAAAACCGCGACCAACACCAACGACATCTCCGAGCAATGGTGAGTCTGACGAATGGATGGAGGGCGGTCTGCTGTGCGCCTCGGCTTCCACGGCGTCCGTGCACCGCTCGCTAGCTCGTCAGCCTTTCAGACATACACTGATGATTGAGGTGCACGCTTATTATCCGTCGTCGCTCGTTTAATCGAGTAATAACCAACAGGATTCCTCTCATGGCCATCCGCCCCGGGCGTGTATCTGTACGCCCTTTGTATGCCGGCGACGCGTACCTCCTACATCTCCCTACATACGCCTGCCGCTTGCTTGCCGGTGTCCCAACCGCGCCCCATCCACGCCCGCCGTCTGCTGATGATGCATAGTGCTAGCGTGATTGCATGTATGTCCGTTGAACGAAGCCCTCTCCTGCTAACATTCATCCCGCGCCACTGCGTGGTATCTGTTGCGTGCTGCCTCTGTTACATAAACCGCCGCACGCACTTGCTTATCATTATGTATGTAGGCTATTTTCCTGCAATGGCCTCTACTCGCCGAGCTGCAGCACGGGCTGGTACGCTGGCGCCGCAGCTGACGTGCTGGTCAAGAAAAACATCCCGTACGAGGCCAACTATCCGTACGTCGGTACGACCGGTGGCTGCACGCTGCAGTCGGCCCCCGAAATTCGAGCAGGAGGCAGCTTCACGCAGATTGCATTCAGCGACATTACACTGGTACGTGCGTGCGTGTGTATGGTCGGTATTCACCGACCATAACGTTCATTCATTCATTCACCTAAATTTGTTAACTTTCAAGTAGTCACATTCGGGCTCGGGTGAAGTGTTTGAACAATTCTAGTGAATGGCTGGGCGGATCAGATAGATAACAGCACGCACCCAGGTCTACCCGCCCCGCCAAGGACAAAGTTGTCAAATAATATCAAAAGTTGTATCAATCAAATCGCTCGGCTGGTCCCGCTGCACGCACGCAGGCCAAGCAGCACATCCGCACCTTCGGCTCCGTCACGTCCTCCCTGGCGGTGTACAACGACTTCTTCCGTTGGACCGCAACCTCCCCGTGAGTGCGCGCGTGCTGCTGGCTGGTTGATGAGCTGCTCATTATCAGTAACCACCAATCAATAAATAAACCTCTAATCTTTTTACACCAACTGCATTTTTAAATTTACAAAACTTGATTTGCCATAAGGTGTTATTATCGGTCGTACATGTCTTGATCTGCAGGCCGTACGTCTGGGACCAAAAAAGCCCGCTGGCTGGCTACCACCAGGTCCTCACCGTCGGGTACAACGACACGGGGTGAGTGCGGTGCGGCGTCGCAACTAAGCGGACGGACCTCGTTTCAGGCATGGATGGCGACTGTCGCAGCAGGTGCCGCACGGCGATACATACATGAATTAGCCATGCCGGCATGTGTTGGAGGACGGATTTCACCGTCACCGCCACGCAGTTAGTTCCTGACAATGCTGCTCAAGCAGGTAGCGCTGCGCGAGTGACCTGCCGGCAGTACGTAGGAGCTGAATCGACCCGCCCGCCTGCCCGCCTACTCGCTGCGATCGTTCAATGATGTCGTACAGGTCGTACTGGATCGTGAAGAACAGCTGGGGTACCGGCTGGGGCGACAAGGGGTTCTTCCGCATCTCGTACAACGCCGGCGTCGGCTTCATGTCGGCCACGGGCGACAGCATCCTCGGCGTCGGCTGGGTGCCGAGCGCGTCCCCACCGCCCCCGCCGCCGTCCCCGCCGCCCCCATCCCCTCCGCCCAAGCCCACCTGCGGTGACGGCGTGTGCGCCGCCAACGAGACCTGCGCCACCTGCGCCGCGGACTGCGGCAAATGCGCTGTGTGCGGGGACGGCGTCTGCAACGGTGAGATCGGGGCCTCGCGCGCATGCGGCATGGAACGAATGGGGCCGCCGCCGATTCCTCCGCTGATGGCCTGCCACGCACGCAAATAATAACGCAAATTACTAGCTACGTCTGCTACCTCCGCTGATATGCAGGTGCACGCGACTGCCGCATGTACTGCATCATGTGCACCCATCCCATCCCTTCCACGTAGGTGATGCATGATAAACGCTTGCTTGTATGTGTTCTTGGTGCGTGCGCACTACGTACGTATGTAATTCCACACAAACCGCCACCTTTTACACCGTTCAAGTATTGTCTCATCACCCACGTACCTATCTACCAGCAGCTAATGACTTTGTTGCGTGCACGTACCTCCAGGCGGCGAGACCTGCCTGACCTGCAAGGCCGACTGCGGCATCAAGCTCGCCAACGGCACCCGCACCTGCTGCGGAGACGGCATCTGCAGCGCCACCGCCGGCGAGGCGTGCGCCACCTGCGCGGCCGACTGCGGCGCCTGCCCCACCTGCAACAAGAACGGCATCTGCGAGCCGGCGCTGGGCGAGAAGTGCGTCAGCGGCACCAGCGGCTGCTCCGACTGCGGCACCTGCACCAGCAACTTCTGCGGCGACGGGAAGTGCACCTGGTCGCGGTACAACTACAGCGAGTCCTGCTCCACGTGCACTCAAGACTGCGGCAGTTGCGGGGCTACGGCTTTCTGTGGTGAGTGCGTTCGTGGACAGATGGACGAACAAGATCCATGATGCATGAGTGTGACACTCGCTTGCGAGGGGAACACTGCTAGGCAGGCAGATAGATGGGCCTGATGATGCGGTCGATGACGGAACCATGCCAATTAGCACTCACGCAAGGGCACTCGACTGGGTAAATAAACCCCGACGGAACCCCGCCGACGTTTCACTCGTTCGGCGGTGGTGGCCGACGTGCGTAGCGTGAACGGAGTGCAGACAGTACGGTCTCCGTGCGTTATTCATTCGTCAACTATCAACAGCCATCCACATACACGGACGTAGCCCGCGGGCAGCTGTTCTCGATTCCTTATGGCTTTGTTATATACCTGGCTGTCTCTGCACGCACGCTGCCGCGCGCCGCCCCGCCTTGCAAACCCGCCTCGCTGTCCTACTGATGATGACCTTACTGTGACCTTCTTATGGCTTTATCAATTTGGCTGTCTCTGCACGTTGCCGCGCGCCCCGCCGCATCGCGAACCCGCCGCCCGCCCTACTGACCTTACTGTATGTGCACGTGCCTGCGTTTGTCGGTCGTCATCCCCGCGCGCAGGCGACGGTCGCTGTGACGCGGCCCGCAACGAGACCTCCCTTACTTGCCCCCGCGACTGCGGTCGCTGGCACGCAGCTCCGTTGGTGACGCCAGGCCAAGGGGAGAACAGCACTGTCGTCGCCCGCAAGAACGAGACGGGCGACGGCAGCAGCGGCAAGGACACCAGCAATAGTAACGGCGGGAGAAACGGCGGCAGTCCGCCGCAGGGTGAGAAAGGGCAAGGCAAGCGGGAGTTCAGCCGGCGCGCTCTCCTGAAGACGGCTGGACGCCGACTCTGAACCAACCGTCCAGCAGCGAAGGAGTGACCCGCTCGCGGAATAAGTAACGCGGCACTGCACAAGGAACGGTGAAGTGCGACGAGCGAGAGCGCAGACAACGGATTCGGCAGATGTGGCCGACGACGAACGCCATTCATCGCTGTCGCTGCCTGTACTGCCTGACAACAGTAATCCGTGCATATTTATTTTACTGATGAGCGATACAACAGCAGCCAGATTCGTGCTTGGTGAGCTATTCATCTATCTATGCCTACTATGCCATCCAGTGCGCTGCGTCGGTGCGTGCATGTGTGTGCGATGCCTGGAGTAGTTCAACGCCTGCACAGCCAGTGTGTGGCAAACACCGACGACTGCACAGCCACGCAGTGTACGGCACTGTTGTCGAGCTGAGCGCACGTGCGTAGCACACGCATGCACTTATTTATCCATGATAGGTGGATGGCGGGCCTGCTGCGACGCAACCACGCACGCACGCACGCACGGAAGGCTCCAAGCAATTTATCCCTCAATTGCTGCGCACGCATTATTCTGTTGCCATTTTGCTTGCTTGGCGCATTCATCGGTGACCTATGATGGCAACCAGCAGATGGCAACCAGCTCTGAACCCTTTATTTTCGTGTGTGAGAACGACGTGCTCTTATTGGCTGATGACATGAGCAGTGACGAGCGAGTGGCAACACATGCACGCGTGCATGTATATATCAGAGCATGCACGCGCATTCATCTGTGGCAGCGATGCAACGATGCCTATTCATCCTGAACACGGATCTCGCACGGTACATATTTATTGGGGTTTCTATTCGATAATAACGTCGGTCGCTGGAAGGTTGGATTTCAATCAGTTGTGTCGGTTGGCGTTCGTTCGGTAGGTTGGTTGGCGTTCGTGCAGCACCACTTGCTTTGCTTTCATCCGTCCGTCTACGTGCGTAACCTGCTGCTAATGTCAAGGGCTGCTGCTGTTGCTGCGTGCGCGTAGAACAGACAGTAGTATATATACACATATGTATACATATTCATTATTTTGTGAGGCAAGTCGCGCACGCCAGCAGTCAGTCCATGGCCATGTAGGCTGCGCATGTGTGTAGCTAGGTAGATAATAGGCATACATGAAGGCTGTTGATGATAGCTTGTAGCTAGGGTCGCTGCAGGAAGGGCACGCAGGCATTATCATTCGTGAGCGGGCACGAACTAACGATATATGGTACGTATGTACCCTCGCGCGCGGTGGCGCATGTATGCGCGGGGCCAGAAGCACGTGCGCAGCAGGGGGTAGCAAGTAAGATTAGCGATGAGATGTGTGCGCGTGGCGCGGGCAGGCCTGCCGCCGCTGTTGTTCCAATTCATCCTGAACACGAACGGCCGGTACGCGGCACCAGTAGGGTAGCAGGGGTAGCAGGGGCAAGGAAGATGGTCGGAGCACGGCGTGTCTAGGTGGATGCAAGCAAGCAACGCCGTGTTTAGGCGCTACAGGTAATAACAATAATAATACGCCCAGTCAGGGACTGTGGCATGTGTTAAGGGGGCAGGAGTGGTGAGGCTATGTAGGCTATGGGTTTCCCCTTGCCTATACACTACCCGCCACCGCGCGCGGCGCTACATGTACGTATGTCCTTCGGCTGATAGATGGGTTTTCTTGCGATTCGTGCGTAGCGTAGCGCCGGGTGATGAGTGAAATGAATTGAAGGTAGTGGCTTCGCGTCAGTATTCTGCTGTGGGATACTTCCGTACCATTATTATTATTATTATTATTATTATCATTATCGATGTTGCAGTGGACCCCGCTGGTCATTGAACGAATGAATGAACGTTACAGGTCATTGCAGTTCCGGGCGGCGGCTTGCATACATGTAAATGCATGGAATCCCTTGCACGGACTAGTAGTGAGGACCATGTCAAACACCGACGTCGTCGACGCAGTTGGTGACGTACGTCAAAGATCGCCGATGTCGGCGGCGTTAAATCGGCTCGATCGGACTCAATGTAACCCGTCGATGACCCGCCGGGCCTTTCCTTGTCGCTGATGTATGACTGGAGGCACGCCAAACCTTCAACGGGTAGCAGGTAGCTAGGGACCGGCTAGACTGCTGGCTGTCCACAAGCCTGCGTGCTGTATCTTTACAATTAAGTTCATTGGCTCCAAAACGAGTCAGTAATTCTCGTACCGCCGTGCCACACCTGGCACCTGGATGGCTGCATGCTGGAATGATGATGTTTCACATTGAGGAAATAGGGTTTAAACCCCAGGCATGGGCATCCATCCAGGGCCTCAGCGACGCGCGCGAGTTAACTGGTTCCGGGTGCCTGGCGGCTGCCTGGCTGGACAACTACGGGCGAGGTGCCTGCTGTGTGCACGACGTCCGTTCACCATGTCCAGCTTTATCCGCAAGCAGTGCAACCGTGATGATGTGCCAAGCGGGCTTGCCTCATTATTTATGCCACTGATCAGTGGTGCCCCGCTGGGTGCCTCTGCGTGCTTTGGTGGTTGCGTTGGCGGATTTATATATTTGGTCGGCGTCCCGTCGTTGTGGTTGTGGATGGGTGGATGCTAGCTTGGTACTGGATGTTAGGGGGACTGGCTAGTTGTTCTGCTGTCGGCGCGCACGTGGGGCGCGCGCTAGCTGCTGATGGGGTCGTGCGTCCACCGTCTCTCCTGAAAGCACCGACGACGGCCCCATCTGTTGTAAGCAGCAAAGCGCCGGACCCTCCTCTGGCAAGTTATTTTACTGCTGTCTCCCTTCGTCAGTGTATGCGTGTTGCTCACTACAACACCATCGTGAAGTAACTTCACATATTTTAGGTTTCCGAGCATGTTTACAGTAAATATGGGCCTACCGCGGTAGGCCGGCCGGCCTGCGGCGGGTGATGAAGCGCGCAGACGTACGAGGCACAACGATAGCGTGCCTGACTGTACGAATGTGGCCGGCCTGTAATGAGGCCGCCGGCCTGTGTGGGCGGCTGACGAAAACTAAACAAATTGAATGAAGCATGAGACCAGACCAAACACTACTCAATCAAAAAGCAGTTCCGCAGCACATGGCGGGTCCGTGAATCTGTCGGTATGTAGATAGGTCCGTGTCGTTGCCATCGGTAAGCGAAGTCCATCGATCGTCCACACCACGACTGACCTAATGTAGTATCATGTCGTTGTGTATATGTCCGCTGTGGATGGGCAATGCGTCGTCGGTCGTGTTGCAGTCGACATGCCGGTCTTTTGCGGCGGCGGGTGCAAAATACAATACCAATAACCCGCGGGGTCCGCGGTAACATCCTTAATACCGACGAACACACACATACATGGGCCGCCGCCGCCGCCAGCGAGCCAACCTGAAACGCGCGGTATGGCGCCCTTCAGTTACCCTACCCCGCGCTAGCTGCCGCCGGGGCGGGGTTGCCGGATGCTCGGCTCAGCAACGTGATTCAGCTTATCTACGTAGCGGCTGCTGTTCCGCACGCAGGTGTTTATTATTGCGACATACACGAAGGCACATATGGTAGCCAGATAGCCGCTGACGGGCGCCGCAGAGCACACACGATCAACGCAAGGGCGGAGTGAACAATTGCGTATGTAGCTGACGGAACGAACCTCGCGTACGTGGAGGCGTACGGAGAGGTACATACTCATTCATCACCCAGGATAATAGCTGAGGGACACCTAGGGACATCATCACAGAATGCTCCGGCCTTCTCCTTGGCCGTCTCCGAGGGGTTCACGCACGTGAACACGCCGTCCCATTCTACGGTGTAGAGATAGGACGCGACACGTCGTCGCACGTCCACATGCTATCGACAATCCCTGGCTACATTTAAATGCATTTGCATAGATGCTCTGTGAATTGGGCGTTTACGCCTGCAACCGCGAGGTTCGCGCGAGGTTCAAGACAGACTCATGACGTATTAGGCGGAGGAAGCGACATTGCAACCTCTGCCTGATCACGCGTAATAATTCTGCCTGGCGCATTATAAATTAATATATATAAAAAGACAATGAGCTGGAACTGTAGTTTTAGACGTATGAAACGCTGCCCACCACTGTAGTCTTCGTCGCTACTAATTGCCACGACTGACGGACTGTCGTTGTACCTTGTAGCGTTCAATTCTGTGCACAAGAATGAAAACTTACACCTCAATTTTTTGAATCAGAAGAACAGTCAAATAGCTCCGGCTGAATCCGTTATTGAAATATAGGGACTGTAGCAGGTTAGTCGTACTATGTGTCACCGTTTACATGAAGTGAGGATACTGTGAGCCGGATAATCAATTCTTGTATAAACCTGCATTTAATTGGCTTTGAGAAAGAACGTCGTGTCAAAAAACACCCGGCCCTCCCCCGCACACCTCCGCACACCACCAAAGTATCCGTCAACGACTCGTGGCATTGTTACTGCTACTCCAAAATGAAATAAAGAAATTCCTTGAAAATTAAATTCCTAGGATAATTAATGTCATTCTGATATGGGAACGTAATATTCCTGCAGAACGTCATGCGGCTTACATGAACTGCAAGCGACCTTCGTAACCGGCTACCAGTCGGATTCATGTTGAGTGCTTTAGCAAATGAACTTAATTTAAATAATTTTCATTTGAAAGTGTATCATGTCAATCTGACCGGAAAGCATGCATTGTTTGTTTTCATGGAGGCAGCGACAGGTAGGGGCGTCCCGCGAAAACGGTTCCGTACAACCGAACCTATGTAAATGGGACCGTCTACGGTAATGTTTACATTATCAAGTCCTATTATCATAACATGTATTGAATGTGCAAGGAGAATCATTCTACGCTACTTCGTAATGCTTTTAAATCATTTGAACTCTAAACTCTGAGTAATACGAGTGCCTGACATCAGAGAACTCGTTCTGATTTTCTGCGTTGCATTTTGTATAAGTCCAACCTGCTTTGGTAAGGCCTGTGTTCACTAGCCGCGTCGCGGGAAAGTAGTGACTGAATGCTTTGCGCCGCACTGTAGGCTTGTTTCCTCAAGTAAGGGAACAATGAGGCGATTTTTTGCGCTCACATTATTCTTGTGCGCCTTTCGTCTGGCAACAAGCCAAGGTAGGCACGCGCGTTCCGAGCGGTCGTTCACAACAGCAAGCTAGTAGGCTAATCCAGTAACATTCAACAATTTCATGCTTTGTACTTATTTGGCGTGTTGTGGTGTATTGGTAAGCGGCCTGCATCTTACCCTGCCCGCTCAAGGGATCTCTAGGGAAGGTGTGTGCGGTGGAGAGCAGATACCACAAAGCCAAACGGGGCTTATCTGCGGGCAGTTCCTATCGCGGTAATAGCCCAAGAGTGCACCGAAGCGTATTCAGGCATTCGTGTGTTCCGGAAATTAATCGGAAGAGACATGATACCTCGCGGCGGCGCTGAACGTATTCGATTGTCAATGTGCGCATGAGCTGCGCACGCCGGTGTATTCGACTCCCAATCTCTCACGCATTCTTCATTCGCTGATCGTTCGTTGCCCCGCAGTCTGCCCGGGCGTCTACGGCTACTCATTCTACCGGCTCCAGGAGTGCCGCGGCGCTGCGGTCCTCTCCAGCCTCGACCCCGGGACCGCTCCCGCCGACATCGCCACTGCCTGTGATGCCAAACCGCCCTGCAACGCGTTCGACACCGCTGGTAACCTGATGGTGGTGCCTATGGTCCCCGCATTCGCCTTCATGGACGGCAGCGCGGCCGACACAACGGCCTGCGACGGCACCTACATCGCCGGCAGGTCACTCTCGGGCCTAGCGCTGCCGGTACGAAGGGCCGTTTCGAGAGCGACGTCGGTCTGCCTAATCTATGGTATTGGGCCACTGCAGTCTGCCCAGCTTTTCCGGCCGCTGTGTTTTAATCTATCTAGACAGGCGCGCATAACGAATGCCCTGATCCTACTTATCCCGCTCTCCCTGTCTGCTGCTCTGCCTCGCTTCGACCACGCAGCAAGACGTGGACTTTAACTCGGTGGCTGACGTCGGCCAAAAGAAGGCCCAGGACATGCAGGCTGCTGTGGCGGCGGCAAACAAGGTCAGTGCGGCCCTGAAAGGGTGTGGTTAGTTCACGTGCCGCGACGACGCATGCAGTGTGGTGCACACACCTCGGTTTGGTACTTGGTTTGGGCCGGGCGGGTCTCCTCTCTAAACACCTCGGATTCCTCGCTCGGTACATCAACCAGCCAGCGATACCGCACCTGCCTACCTACTGCCGTGTGTGCCCTCTGCGAACGGCAACGGGCGCGCTGCTGTTGTTGATTATTTACAAAGCTGCTGATGCCTTGAACGGCGCCGCGTATTACTAGACATACATAATTAGTTAGAGCTCAGGGACAGCTCGCGACCAAGCAAACAGCCTTACGGTGACATCCGTGTCATGCATTTATGCGCTGCTGCACACAGCACTCCATCAATATAAAGGCGCGTGCACGTATGATTACATGCAGGTGGCGGCCAATCTGCGGTCAAATGGAAACAACCCCCAGAATGCGGACAAGCTGCCTCCGGGACAGATCAAGAAGGCCTTCCTGGACACCAACGTGAGCGACCGATTCTATCTTACCGGGCGGACAGTGTGGCGAGCTGTGATGGGGCTGTAGGGCTTGACCTGGATTACCTAGGTTCTAGGTTATCACGACTGCGGAACAGAGACTACTGCTAAGTGTCTGTTCACACGATTGCTGCAACCGTGCCGTGCGAGTGCCAACGTTTTCGTGCGGCCCGCCTGCTCCGAACCCCGCCTTATTTCTACGGCACTTCCCGGCGCCGCGTGCAGACACCCCTGGCGCAAAGCGACATCACCGGTTCCTACTCGTACAACGACGTCCTGGCGTCTCTCACCTACCCTGTCTGGGACTCCCGTACCGCCAACGGCACGTCGTACAGCTACATCAGCCCCGTAAAGAACCAGGGCAGCTGCGGCTCCTGCGTCTCATTCGCCGTCACGGGCGCCGCGGAGGCAGCCGTCGCGTCCGTTAAGAAGATGGTCACCAACACGAACGACTACTCGGAGCAGTGGTGAGTCCAGCGGTTTCAAGTCTATAGCTTTAATCGTCAGTCTGGATATTAGTCCATATATATGCCTGCCAAATCTCGGTCGCGTTGTTTGTTGCGCAGTACGCACCAGTGGTCTTGTGAACCCTAGTAATCGTTGCAAGGTGGACCCGAGTCCCGACCGCGTGTTCCAACGGGCCCCAAAGAAACGGACCAGAGTCCCGACCGTGTCTTGAGTTGCGATGAAATCCATCCGTGGCGCCGCAATTTGCTGGCTGCAGGCTGTTCTTTTGCAACGGGCTGTACGCCCCGTCCTGCAGCACCGGTTGGTATGCGGGCGCTGCTGCTACGGTTCTGGTCAGGAAAAACATCCCCAACGAGGCCAACTATCCGTACACCGGTACGACCGGTTGCACTCTCAAGACTACTCCCGAGGTCCGTGCGGGCGGCAACTTCTCGTCATACACCTACCTGGACATTACGCTGGTGGGTACGAGGTACACATGCGCAGCAGGGTGCGGCTGTGTATGCGGCATCGAATTCTACTGTAGCATACATGTTTTAAGTCGCGAGGAGCCCAACATATGCTGTCATTGCAAATGTTTTTAGGGAAAATATAGTTAATCGTTGCATTACTCAAAATGGTACGGCAGGTAGCTTTATGTGGCGCGCGTGCGAGCGAGGGCGTGTGTCACATGCGCGCCACATGTCTGATGTACTATTCTTTACCTAGCTACCAAACACATGCATAGCTACCATATGGCTGACTTTGTGTGCTTGTTACGAATGTGTGACTGGCTTACGTCGTTGAGGTGGCGGTCCATGTTCACCATCCAGATGGCTGAGCTGCTGGTTTGTGTGTGCGATGGAGGGATGGTTAAACCAGCCGTGTGTACGACTACACGTGCCCTGCAGGCAAAGCAGCACATCCGAACATTTGGCGCCGTGACGTCGTACTTCGCTGTCTACAACGACTTTTTCAATTGGGCCGCCGCCTCGCCGTGAGTTTACTCCTTGCGCCAACCCGCAGACCGATGCTAACCATGCGTAAGCTATGAGCATATATGTGATTTATGATTAACCGTGACAACGTGGAACCTGGACATATTATTATTAAGGATGTTACAGCGAGGTGCTACCTCGCCGTGAGTTCATTGCTGTACTGTTTGCGCGCGCCAGTCATCAGCAGACCGATAGATAAATGCCAAGCACAAGTTCGGGTGCTCGTGTCGTCGTACCAAATGTCGTAAATTGAAGTAGGCGTGCGTCGAAAGGCTCACGCACAATTTCAGTACTAACACAGCACGATTAAAAGTGCAATTATCAACCACGCCACCACATGCAACCACACGCAACCACAAGCGGAAATGTGGACCATTAGAAAAAGCTCCCAACGGCTTACACACGCACGTCTGATTGCTTGGATACAGCTGAAACCGTCCTCTCGTTACTGCTTGCGCCCGGTGCAGTCCGTACGTCTGGGACCGTGTCAGTGGCCTCGCCGGATACCACCAGGTCCTCACCGTCGGGTACAACGACACGGGGTGAGTGAGTGCGGCGCGGCAACTGATGTGGGGACCGACCTCATTATTTCCGGTATGGCAGCTGTCGCAGGTGCCTGACGGAGGGGTGGGGACACGGACAGGAACGAGACATTCGTGACTTGGATGTGATACGATAATTTCCCGTTCACAGGAGCCAGCCGTGACTAGTGCTGCACCGTGTAGAGCTGTGCGAGTCACCTGCCCTCAGCAGGAGCTGAATCGACCTGCTGCGTGCCATGGTTCATTGTACAGGTCATTCTGGATCGTGAAGAACAGCTGGGGTACCGGCTGGGGCGACAAGGGGTTCTTCCGCATCTCGTACAACGCCGGCGTCGGCTTCATGTCGGCTGTGGGCGACAGCATCCTCGGCCTCGGCTGGTCATCGGGTTCGTCCCCGTCGTCCCCGCCGCCCCCATCCCCTCCGCCCAAGCCCACGTGCGGTGACGGCGTGTGCGCCGCCAACGAGACCTGCGCCACCTGCGCCGCGGACTGCGGCAAATGCGCTGTGTGCGGGGACGGCGTCTGCAACGGTGAGACCCGGGGGCCCGTGCGTGCGGCATATCACCAATGGTGATGCCGATGGGCTTTGACACAACCAGGAAGCATTGGCCGAATTATGGATGCTTGCTGGCAGTCACCTCAAGTGTGCTGCTAAGGTGCTAGTCAGTTATACCCATTTTATTTACCTGTCCCGCGTAGCATCACGCAGTGTACTACTGCTGGTTGAAGGAATGTGTGAGCCGGGTGTCTTTCGTTATTAGATCTTACAAAATGTATATGTGGTACATCGTGATGACCATTATTTCGCCTTGCGCCGCCTCGTATGTGCACCCCCAGGTGGCGAGACCTGCCTGACCTGCAAGGCCGACTGCGGCATCAAGCTCGCCAACGGCACCCGCACCTGCTGCGGTGACGGCATCTGCACCGCCACCGCCGGCGAGACGTGCGCCACCTGCCCGGCCGACTGCCGCGCCTGCCCCACCTGCAACAAGAACCTCATCTGCGAGCCGGCGCTGGGCGAGAAGTGCGTCAACGGCACCAGCGGCTGCTCCGACTGCGGCACCTGCACCAGCAACTTCTGCGGCGACGGCAAGTGCACCTGGTCGCGGTACAACTACACCGAGTCCTGCACTCGGTGTCCCACGGATTGCGGCAGCTGCTCTTCACTGTTCTGCGGTGAGCAAGCCAGGGAGGGCTACAAAACGTGCGTAGTCGATGTTTGTATAGCATGTGTGCATCGACGATGTAAGCTTAACGAAAGGCGTAACCCGGGATGACTCGGGGCCGTGAGCTTGCTCGCTTACAGATACATTCGGAGAAGGCGCGGTTTCATTTGGTTTCATTTGTAACAATCACTTATCACGGCACTGGAAGGACCTGCTTGCCTGTGGTGTACTACTAAGAGAGTTGCAGCTAGATTGCACGTACGTGTGCACCGCATCCGAACGCCCATTGTCCGAAGATAAACAGCCAGCGCATCTCCTCTCCTAACCTCCCGTATGCTGTAGTAGTGTTACACTTCCAAACGTCGGTAATCTGCAACTAACTACATATCTCGCTCAGCCCAGAGTACCCAGAGCTTACTGTATGTACGGATGTGCCATGTGCCATGTGCCATGCCTTGCCCTGCTGCCATGTTTTCATTCGCCCCCAGGTGACGGGCTGTGCAGCTCCTCGAGGGGCGAGAACACCACCACATGTCCCCGTGACTGCAAACTGTCACGCTTCACGGCAGTCACTCTGGGCCAGGCGGACGTAATCTGCAACAACGGCAACGGCAAAGGCCAGGGCAATTGCAATGGCAACAACGGCAACGGAAATGGAAATGGCAACATCAAGACGCGGCGCGCGCTGCTCCGTGCCGGTGAAGTGAATTACTAGGGTATGTAGCAGTATGTAGGTACGGCCGCCATACACGTTTATATATATGCGACGTGGTGCTCGCACGTGCTCCAACTGCCCCATTTATCCATTTTCGCCGGAACGCTTTATTGCAGATATTTGGAAGCGTAGGTAGACGCAATTTGTTGCACGAATCGTTTATCTCTTGAATTCATCAGCTTCGGGGTATGGACCCCAATACATTCATCCTCCTCCTCAAGGGTACAAACAGCGAGTGCCGCTAGCGCCTCGACGGTTCGAGCGCCTTCCGGCAGCTCCATAACCGTCCTAGCTAGCTTGTGAGCAATCAAGCTAGCTAGCTAGGGGACTATCGCCGGCGGGTACGAGATGTGGCGTGACGCAGCAGTAGCTGCAGCGGCGCAGGCGATTAATATTCATCCGAGCACGATCGATGGTGAATG
The DNA here is from genome assembly GCA_003117195.1 of Eudorina sp. 2006-703-Eu-15. NCBI lineage: Eukaryota > Viridiplantae > Chlorophyta > Chlorophyceae > Chlamydomonadales > Volvocaceae > Eudorina > Eudorina sp. 2006-703-Eu-15. The sequence goes on from BDSI01000214.1 coordinate 58,684, forward strand.
AATTGGATGAAATTATCTGTGTGTTCTATGTTCTGATGAGCCATGTATGGCGCGCACTTCCTGATTCCCCCATCATGCTCGCTTTGCGCGCGCTCGACGGCTGACGCGCGGACGTACGTGGTGCACGGACGGATTTCCGAAATCAGTCGTTGGTGATAGATTGAGCAAATCATCCACGCGCCGCCTTCTTTAATCGGCTGCTTTCCTATACATCTATATGTGGCCGCCGCTGTGCTTGCTTGCTTTGCTTCATTATTTTGGTAACCGCAAAGAGGGGTAGGTTATTACGTGCGTTTTTGGTCCTTCATCCGGGGTGTATGCGTACTGTGTCTGGGCAAGGCTGGGTAGTGTGTATGGTCCGTCCGGGTGATTACGGGATCACCAGCGAGGAGGCGGGGCTTCGTTTATGAAGCCGCTGAAAGCGTGGATGCTGCGTGCCCAGGCAGGTCAGAGGAAAGCCAGCTGCTGCAAGTGCAGCTAGGGTCGGTGTGTCTTAGTGGCTAGCTAGCTATAATCCTAAATTCATCAGTTACATTAGTATTCCGTTCCTGTTATGTGTTCTATGCGTTCATCCGCTTTCATGTATGGAATGTATATGCTTTACATTATCCGCTTCGCGCCGCAAGGTGTACGGTGCTGATGAGGATGAGGCGGGGGCGAGTTGGTGTAAGGGGCGGTGTTGATTGGGGGCGGTGGTGATGGGGCGCGGTGGTATTTGGGGGCGGAGGTACATAATTGGTGGTGCTGGATGTACATAACAGTGTCGTATTTGGGGTTGTAAACATTTCCAGTGCAGCGAGTGCGGTTGCCATATGTCGGCGACCGGTATGCGTCCTGATGCATGACGTGTCCTTCGGCAATGCGCATATGTACGGGTACGTGCTATACAGCTGCAGTGACGCTTGAGGGCTTATATCCTTTCGTCCCTGCTGCTTGGCAACACGTCAGTGCTAGCAGTAACGTAAGATCGACCGTTTTGTTCACTTCGGCAGCGAGCCGCCGAGCACCATGAGGCGGCTGTATCCGGCCGCCCACTGAAACTAAATGCAGTGCGGCCGTTTATTATGCCCCGTCGTGCTAGCTAGCTGGCAACTTGATCTGCTGCACGCATGAGGCCGCGCGCGCCGATGCAGGTTAATGTGCTTTTCTTCATTCCCAGCTCTCATGCAAACATGGTCTGTGCGTGGTCAACCATCGAGAGCATGCATGTGAGGTTTTAGGGTTGTGCGTGCTGGATGAACGCGAGCGACGCTGTGCTGCGCACGACGATACGTATGCATGTATGTATGGTTGTGGATGTGGGATCGCGGCAGCGGGGCGTGCGGCTGTCCAACGCTCATACATCACCGTACGTCAAGCAAGCACGCAACATGTGTATCTATGTGGGAATCACATGTTGGATGTACGGCGCATGCACGCGCGACTGCGATGCTGCCAGTACTGCTGATGGATGTGGGCCGCCGCGATTTTGGGGGTTTGTCTGCTGATGGTTGGCCCACGTTTTGGTTGTTGCGGTGGGCCTCGGTAGGTACGTACTATACGCACGTGCGTGGGCGGGTTTCATCAGGATAGATAGATAGATCTATCGATGGGTCCTCAGGGCAGGTCTAGCAGGTCAAAGCGAGTACGGACTTGGAATCACGCCTCCTTTACGCGTGCACGCCTGGCTTGCTGGTTTGATGAGTTTAATGGACGACTACATGCATGCTGGGGGTTTAGTGCCCGTACTGTATGTAGTCCTGGATGAGGATCTATCGATAAATGTATGCATGATGAAGGTGAGCATGCATGCGCGGCGGCGCTCTATATTAATTGCCCTCGGCCACGCACGCAGTCCCGAAAAGAAGCGGGGGTGGCCCATGCACTACCCGTGCGTGCTAGATACACGCATGTCCCGGCGTGAGCGAGCTATGTAAGATCTCGGACACGTGGATTGCGTGGTCTGTCGTCGTCCCCTGGCGGGTGTGATGCGCCACGTTGCTTGCTTGGCGCGGTGCGGTGCAGTACGTAGTGCGGCGGTGTGTGGCGAGGCGGCTCTGCCGGCTGTCACCAATGCAATCATGCCAGGTAGGCCCTTCGTCATTAGCTGCAATCTATCTGCTGTTGATAATTTATATGTTATGGCCACGTACATTGTAACCTCGATTCGTCCACGCAAATAAAGTAGGAACGTCTCTTGCTTGCTTGGTCAGGATGGGATGGAGCGGATTGGAGTAGAAGTGTAGAACGGTTGCGTCGCGTACTCGCTGCTGCACACACATACATACACATGCACATGTATCTGAATGAATGAACGTTACAGCGGACCCCAAAACGGAGGGATCATGTATATTCTTGCCTTGCTTGTCACGCAACTTCGCCGCCTATCTACGCCGCCGCGCGCGGTGCGCTCCATCCGTGGCCCATCCAGCAGCTAGCCCAGCAAGAAGAGGAAGTCATCGAGGTAACATAACCAACCAGCGCGTTTATAATGGCTCTATCTGCAGATCGCTGTGCTGAATGTCTTCTCATGCGTGATATTAGACACATACACGGCGGGGGTAGCGGGTAGCGGGGGCTGACACGAGGCCATGGGCTGGGCACCACGGTTATGTAACACGTACTTCCCCGCCAAACCCAAGGTATGTATGTAATAAATGGGCACGTGTACGACGCTGCGTGTTGATCAGGAACTTACCGGGTCCACACTGATGCGATGTTCGGCTGGCTTGCTCGATTACTAGACTTCAAACATTTATCGAATCTCATCCTAGGTCAGAACACGTATGTAATGAATAATGTTCAGCGAGTTGAGGGTAACGAAAGCGGTACCTTCCGGGTCGGCGGGCCTCCAGTGCTAGCTTGCCGCCGTACGTACCGCGCCCGTACGCCCGCGACTCGGAGCGAGATTGCCCTCTACGGGACGGATGGACTGGGAACGAGGGGGGAGGCCTTTCGGACAGATAGATAGACCCCCGATGGTGGCTCGCGAGCCCCCCGCCACATTGCAAGACACGCAACGGGCCACTGCCGGCGGAGACGGGAACCGGCCAGCAGGCAATTCTGGTCGCCTCGGCTGTATGTGGCGGTGGTTCGCTAATAACAGGTACGTAGGGTCGCCTTCGTTGATTGGCTAGCTCCCCCTGAGCGGCGGGCTTCATCTTTGGGTGTGCATGGCTGGTCCATCCTCAGCCATGAACGGCAGAACGGGGTGGCTCCTTGATTAGTTTTGCTGCGCTAGCTTGTACAGCCTGCTGCTGCCCGCCGTTGCGCCATACATTAGTGCTGGACTCGTTGCACTTGCACGCAGACAGTGGTGAGGAGGCCGACTGTCACCAATGTATGGCCCACGGCGGGCAGCAGGCCCACGGCGGTTCGTTGTCCGATTTCTCTGGGACGGGCACAGCAGTTGCTTGGCTGGTTGCAAATTACGGTACGCACGCATCCTTCATGGATGACCGGACGACGGAGGTTCGTTATTACAGCGGCCCCTGTCATGATAAGATCCGATTGCAGCAGCGGACCTAGCTACGCACGTAGACCTTCGGGTCATCATATATACATGCATCGGCAGGTTGCTCGGTCGATCGTTCATTACACATCGATGGTCTCTGCCTCGCACTACTCGCACGCACCTCGCTCGCCGTCATTCGCTCCACACGCACATACATACAGCAATAATGCACGCACGGCGTGCGGCGCCGCCGCCACCAATACGTGCAACTAACGCATGCACACCAGCAAGGGTAGGTTTACCATGCTCATACGTATGTACAGATGGATTGCGGGATACATCGATATGTACACCTAGCTACTTAGATAGATAGCCGCACATACATCCAGTACATCCAGCAGCTAGCTACCCTAATCTACTGGATGGGCTGTATCTACAGACGCACAGCCTCGCGGCTCCCTTCGTTCATAAAGCCAACTAATAACCTCGCCGATGATCACGCACACGCGCTAATAACCAGCCTGCAGCAGCCTGACTACGTGCGTACGTAGCTTGCATTGTCCATGAAACACGCGCACGCCGGCCTGCCCTCATCACAGCCGAGCGAAACGCTTCCCCGACCTCCAGCAGCGAGCACGGCCGCATCCGCTTTACCGCGCGCGCAGCAGTGTGCCTGACCACATCATGTATGTAACCACGCCGCTGTAACGCACGTTCATTCATTCATGTATGATAAATGGCATGAAACCTGTGACAACTGCGTGTACTGCGTGTTAACAGCCGAGTTCGTTGTGAACACACGCATGAAGGATTGGTGCGCGCACGGGATAAATTTCGTTGTCTCTGATGGGATACGGGCATGAATCATGCAAGCACAAATAAATAACTAGCAGCCGCGCACGCATTGATCCACGCAATGCAGCAGCGGCCTACACCATGATGAATTTGCTCGATCACAAACGAACAAAACGAACCCGCACTTTCCGCGAGAAAGCCGATGTATGGTGATGAAGGTAGCGTGACGATGATGATAATGAAGTCGTTCCAAACTCAGGAAGTAACTTATCATAGCGCGCGCAGCAGCATGCATATGAGCACGAGAGATGAATAATTCATCGCATTCCGCAAGCGCGGATGAATGTATCCAGAAAAATCGCCGGCGATTAATACCTAGGTTCAGGTAGCCACGCAGCTAAGGCGGTTCGTTGTTGAGCCGCCGCCGGCGGCGGGCGCAGTCGACGCACTCCCTGTGTGTCCCAAACCTAGAATGAATGTACAAACTGAGGTCCATACAAACCCGCTGACGGATGAATTCCGATAAATACTGTTTCGTTCCTATCATGTCGCAGATAAATTGCGCAAATAAGTACGGCAGACCCCTCTGCGGCGGAGCACGCCGCTGTCGCCGCGTCGCACACAGGTGTACGGCGCCCACTGTAGTGTACTGCCGCCCTATTGTTGACCAGCACGGAGCAGCGCTCGCCGGTTCTTGCTGTTGCCACCACCGCGATTCCCGTTGCCAACTCCAATTCCGTTTCCGTTTCCGTTGTTGCCATTGCAATTGCCCTGGCCTTTGCCGTTGCCGTTGTTGCAGATTACGTCCGCCTGGCCCAGAGTGACTGCCGTGAAGCGCGACACCTTACAGTCACGGGGACATGTGGTGGTGTTCTCGCCCCTCGAGGAGCTGCACACGCCGTCACCTGGGGGCGAACAAATAAAAGGGCATGGCAGGTAAGCGACGGATCACAGTAAGCTCTATCTGGGGTGAGCGCGATAGCTAGATGTGGACTTTGACGTTCCTCAGACAGTGTTGCTATCTTAAATAAAAAGAATATTTACGGGCAAAAAAGCCAAAACACACTCGAATGCCGTGTCCCCAACTCCTGGTTACCCTCCCACATCCGCGACGCAAGGAAAGCGCGCTTCAGGCCTCCATGGACTTAGAATCCCTGTCGTCGCTGTGGTAACAGTGGCCCTGCTGTCGAAACACGCAGAAATATTTCCACCCTGCCTCGGAGGTTTTTATTTCCTGGCACCTAGGAAGCCCCCCAGAATCTACCCTGCCAAAGGGTTTTTGGCTACTGGCGACAGGCCGGAAACCTGTGGAATTCTATTTCCCCGTTTTGGAAGATAGCAACACTGTCCTCAGATACCAAGCGCAAGCAACACGTGCGTAGTGCGCCAAGAATTTTATACGGCGGGCATAGTTGGGACAGCGCAGCAGGGTAACTAACGGCATATATATACATCTTCGTGCGCGCGGCGGTGCGTGGGTGATCACTTGGTACGGCACACGCGCATAGCTAGCTAGCTAGGAACATAGCTACATATATATGTTGCAGGCAGCTGCATATTTGAATGAAACATAGCGGTGGGTGGGTCCTCGCACGGACGTGAAAGCAATCGAGCGTCTCTATCATCATCTTCGCCAACCCACGCAGGCAGGTCCCTCCAATGCCTTCGTTGAGCTGAGGTCGTCTACAATGCACATGTGCGTCGTGAACAAATAAACATGCATGTAACGTTCATTCAAACACGCATGCGCGGCGACCGGCCTCGCTCCACCATCCAGATGTGTGTGTGCTGTAGGTCTACATCGCCCACGCACATCATTTTGTATACCGACGTAGCGAAGGGGCCCCCCTGGCTCGCTCACCGCAGAACAGTGAAGAGCAGCTGCCGCAATCCGTGGGACACCGAGTGCAGGACTCGCTGTAGTTGTACCGCGACCAGGTGCACTTGCCGTCGCCGCAGAAGTTGCTGGTGCAGGTGCCGCAGTCGGAGCAGCCGCTGGTGCCGCTGACGCACTTCTCGCCCAGCGCCGGCTCGCAGATGAGGTTCTTGTTGCAGGTGGGGCAGGCGCCACAGTCGGCCGCGCAGGTGGCGCACGTCTCGCCGGCGGTGGCGGTGCAGATGCCGTCTCCGCAGCAGCTGAGGGTGCCGTTGGCGAGCTTGATGCCGCAGTCGGCCTTGCAGGTCAGGCAGGTCTCGCCGCCTTGAGGTGCACACATCGATACAGGCCGTGCGTGGTAAGTTTGTTGGCCATTACAATAACCACATATGCATTCATGCAACTGGTACATTCATCAAGCTTGCGATATGTAGCTAAAACGGGTAAACGGGTAAACGTGGAAATAGTCGATGACTGCCGGCTGCTGCCACACATCGGCCAGCAGTGGTTCCGGTGCGGCGCCGAAAGCTAGCTATCTGCGTGCATTATCTGCATCGTAAAAACTCATAAAGTTGATTGCCATCCACCACGCCGCGTCATGCCGCGTGGACGCGATGCCCTGATCCCTATCTCACCGTTGCAAACGCCGTCCCCGCACACAGCGCATTTGCCGCAGTCCGCGGCGCAAGTGGCGCAGGTCTCGTTGGCGGCGCACACGCCGTCACCGCACGTGGGCTTGGGCGCAGGGGATGGGGGCGGCGGGGACGGCGGCGGGGAGGCCGAGCCCGATGACCAGCCGACGCCGAGGATGCTGTCGCCCGTGGCCGACATGAAGCCGACGCCGGCGTTGTACGAGATGCGGAAGAACCCCTTGTCGCCCCAGCCGGTACCCCAGCTGTTCTTCACGATCCAGTACGACCTGTACGACATCATTGAACAATGGTGGCGAGTAGGCGGGCAGGCAGCAGATCGATTCAGCTCCTGCGTGCTTCGGGCAGGTCACTAGCTCGCACAGCGCAACCTGCTGGTGAACCATTGGCAGGAACGAACTTGCGGTGACGGGGACATCCGTCCTTTTGCACATGCATGACTAAATCATGATCATGTACATGTCGCCGTGCGACTTCTGCGACAGCCGCCATGCCGTAAATTATGAGGTCGGTCCTCACGTCAGTTGCCGCGCGCGCCGCACTCACTCACCCCGTGTCGTTGTACCCGACGGTGAGGACCTGGTGGTAGCCGGCGAGGCTGCTGACACGGTCCCAGACGTACGGACTGCACCGGGCGCATCAGCGCAACAAAAAGGAGAGGACCTTGTCAGCCGGTGGCCACACACACACGCGAAGATTGTTGGACGTATGTAGGGATGATTGTATTTAATCGTGCCGTGTTGTTGCGAGTTCATTGTCGACGTTGTGGCTGGCCTATGGACGATGCACTACGGTACGTTATATTGACATAATGGTTTCCGCCGGAAGCGTAGCGTATTATTTGGTACTCCCAGACACATGTGTTCATGGTCTACCTTGACAACCATATATATGCTCACAGCTAACGCATGGTTAGCATCGGTCTGCTGGCTGGCGCAGGAAGCAAACTCACGGCGAGGCGGCGGCCCAATTGAAAAAGTCGTTGTAGACAGCAAGGTACGACGTCACGGCGCCAAATGTACGGATGTGCTGCTTGGCCTGCAGTGAAAGCGTGCACAGTCAGAGCATGATCCTGTTCAGTCAACATAAAACGGCCGTGCATCACAAGCCCTCACAGGCAGCCATACCATGCAGACACAAGCATTCAGGTGCACTTCGACGGTCAGGTGTTGTCATTACATACATGTAATGTAACCGTTACATACATGTGCGCTCAAAGGGCGCGACAAACGGTGGCGGCAGCCTGAAGGCTACATACCAGGGGCTGTGGCCTCGGTCAAGGACATGCTATCCAGATGCCACATATACCCATCCCCGTCCCCTCACCGCCGTGTGATTAGGCGGGTCTGTCGCGGTTTCCAGGAGAGGCAACCCTGGCGCGCTGGTAACCTGGTGTAGTGGCCGGTATGGCTGCGTGACCCCCCCGCGGGTGATGGAGGATGGGTGCGCAGTCCTTGGTAGGGGTTGATGAGACGAGGCACCTACGAGCTATCTGGGCCCGTTGGAACACCCGGTCGGGATACGGGTCCACCTTGTAACGGTTAATTATAATTATACACAGCCGCACCCTGCTGCGCATGTGTACCTCGTACCCACCAGCGTGATGTCGAGGTAGGTGACTGACGTGAAGTTGCCGCCCGCACGGACCTCGGGAGTAGTCTTGAGGGTGCAACCGGTCGTACCGGTGTACGGATAGTTGGCCTCGTTGGGGATGTTTTTCTTGACCAGCACGTCCGCTGCGGCGCCCGCATACCAACCGGTGCTGCAGGACGGTGTGGAAAGGCCGTTGCAAAAGAACAGCCTGCAGCCAGGGTTTTGCGGCACGGACATACAGACGGATGACAACATACCTAACTCAGACCAGGTACGTACTGCGCAACCAACAACACGACCCAGGGTTATGGGTGGGCGGTTATGGGTCGGCTTCTTGTTAAACACGACACAGGTATGTATAAATGTCAGCCACGCACGTCCGTGCACACAAACGGACTATTATCGATCCAGACCTGATGATAAAGCTAGCTACGTGCTTAAAACTGCCCGCTCGCCCTTCCTCACGCACCACTGCTCCGAGTAGTCGTTCGTGTTGGTGACCATCTTCTTAACGGACGCGACGGCTGCCTCCGCGGCGCCCGTGACGGCGAATGAGACGCAGGAGCCGCAGCTGCCCTGGTTCTTTACGGGGCTGATGTAGCTGTACGACGTGCCGTTGGCGGTACGGGAGTCCCAGACGGGGTAGGTGAGAGACGCCAGGACGTCGTTGTACGAGTAGGAACCGGTGATGTCGCTTTGCGCCAGGGGTGTCTGCGGCGCCGGGAAGTGCGAAGGCGGCGGGGTGCGGAGCAGGCCGGGCGGTTGACATCCGCACGGCACGGTTGCAGCAATCATATGACCAGGCATTTAGCAGTAGTCTCTGTTGCGCAGTCATAATAACCTATAACCTAGGAATGCCAACCCAGGTCAAGCTAGCCCCATAGCCCCATCCACAGCTCGCCACACTGTCCGCCCGGTAAGATAGAATCGGTCGCTCACATTGGTGTCCAGGAAGGCCTTCTTGATCTGTCCCGGAGGCAGCTTGTCCGCATTCTGGGGGTTGTTTCCATTTGACCGCAGATTGGCCGCCACCTGCATGCATGTATGCGCCCACAAACGCGATCTTCATAAAGGCACGCTAGCTATGTCCATAATCAACAGCAGTAGCGTGCCCTTCGCTTTTCGCAGAGGCCACACACGGCAGGTGCGTTATCTCTGGCTGGTCGATGCGAGTGGTGCGAGTCTGCCTCACTGTGTCAGGAGTGGTACATGAGCCAACCACACCCATTCAGGGCCACACTGACCTTGTTTGCCGCCGCCACAGCAGCCTGCATGTCTTGGGCCTTCTTTTGGCCGACGTCACGCATGGAGTTGAAGTCCACGTCTTGCTGCGTGGTCGAAGCGAGGCAGAGCAGCAGACAGGGAGAGCAGGATCAGGGCATTCGTTGTGCGCGCCTGTCTAGATATACTGAAACACAGCGGCCGGAAAAGCTGGGCAGACTGCAGTGGCCCAATACCATAGATTAGGCAGACCGACGTCGCTCTCGAAACGGCCCTTCGTACCGGCAGCGCTAGGCCCGAGAGTGACCTGCCGGCGATGTAGGTGCCGTCGCAGGCCGTTGTGTCGTCCGCGCTGCCGTCCATGAAGGCGAATGCGGGGAACATAGGCACCACCATCAGGTTACCAGCGGTGTCGAAGGCGTTGCAGGGCGGGTTGGCGTCACAGGCAGTGGCGATGTCGGCGGGGGCAGTCCCGGGGTCGAGGCTGGAGAGGACCGCGGCGCCGCGGCACTCCTGGAGGCGGTAGAATGAGTAGCCGTAGACGCCAGGGCAGTCTGAGGGGCAATGAACGATCAGCGAATTAAGTGAGCGGGGCCCATTCCATCCTCCGGTTGGCAAACTACATCACAGAACGGTTGGATGGGATAGGATCAACTGACGCTTGCCGACCACGCACTGTAACCATTTTGGAATATGTTAGAATCGCTTATAGCTATCAGAATGGCCTGAGCGACGGAATGATTGGCCGTTCGGAACGCGTGTGCCTACCTTGGCTTGCGGCCAGGCGGAGAACGCACAACACAGATGTGAGCGCGATAAACAGCTTCATTTTTTACTTGCTCGGTTGCACGCTACTCTGAAAGCCTGCGTTGCGTCGCGGCGCAGGCGTAGTCAGACACGACATTCCGCGATACGGCCGGAGGACTTCAACAAGCCTCACCAATGAGTGTTGCCTGAAATTCAATTGCTACGAGAAAAGTCCATAAGTCATCACTAGCGAAGACGAGCCATTTTATGCGTTGCACTAGGTTCAGTTGTACGGAACCGTTGGAACCGAACGCAGCTACCCGTCGCTACCTCTATGAAAACTACACGAAATATGAATGTTTTTGTCGCATTTATAGAGCATAATTCTAATTGTTATTGATCATAGCTTGAAAATGTAATCAACGTGAATCCGGCGATCCGCCGTTTACGAAGGCCGCGTGTAGCTCATGTACGTAAGAATGTATTACAAAGACGTGGCGATATTCTCAACTGACCTCCATAAATTTTTGATTGAAGATAACACATACATTAATTTCGCGGATTGGCAATGACATGTATAGCTGCGAGTCATAGGCGGCGGATGTGTTGTTGGTGGGCGCCGGTGGGCGGGATCAAGCGGGATCACAGCACGGGATTCATCTGTAAAGCTTTTACCACACGTAATTATACAAAACATATTATAGTAATATCATAATCTTGTAGTAACGTGTAAATTTTACAACAATCATATACGGCCGTACCGCGGTCATTCAATCCGCCCAATCCACGCCGGTCGTGCGGCGTTTCGATGTGCCGCGGATCTGCGCTAACCCACAAAAGTAATCCGAATCCAAATACCCTCCGTAGTCCTCCGTACACCTATGACGACCGTATGCCAATACGGTATTATTTTTAGGATGTTACAGCGGATGTCGTTCATACGGTATGTCATTCATACAAAGACCCTGACGGGAGGATGTGCCGCCGGAGGATGTGCCGACCATGCATACCTGCCAGGCGTGCATTCTGTGTTCCGTTGTGGATTATGCCGATTGTGCTCTGTGCCTGCCATTGTTTGCTTCGTCGTCGTATTAAATTCGACTGCACCTCATGGCGGCTCATCACTAGCACGGCAGCCAGGCGCGCAGTCGCATTCATTAAATTGATACCAACGCGTTGGGAAATTGAACAGAAAACGACAACCACAACACGCCCGGTATAACCTGCCGAATGTGCCTCGATGCATAGCGTTTTTTGCACATCACATATATGAGGAGGTTCCGTCCAAAATCGAGCCTGCTGTTGACAATCATTGCCGTCGTGCAGACCACATAAGGCCCGGCTGGTGTCGGCTGTGCGTAGCCCATGTGCGGTTGCACAAGTGGTTGAAATACGACACTGACATTCTGTCCAGAGATCCGCGCTTCGAATCCCGGCTCCCTCCCCGCCATGTGATTCGGCGGGTATGGCTCGGGGTCCAGGAAAGGCAATCCTGGCGCGCTTGTGTTGGCCGGTATGGCTGCATTGCCCCCCGCCAGGGCAGGATGAGCCCTCAGCGGAGGCCGCAGGGTAACGGGACGGTAAGGGGGACTGGGAGGTTCTAGGCATTCCGGTCAGCGCCCTGATATTGGCTCGCGAGCTCCTGTCACTTCCCAAGACTACGGGCCACTGCCGGAGACGGAGGCCGGTGGCTAATAGGGGCGCTTCTGAGCCGTCGTTATCCTCGGCTATATATGGCTGGTCCCCATGAACGGGGTGGTTCCCTGGTAGAGTGGGTGCGGCTGGCAGTTGATGAGTACGGCTGGGCCGTATGGTTGCGAGTGAGGGCAAGTCGCGGCGAGCGCGATAGGAAGAGTAGGGACTCGGTACTGACAGCTTCCCACTGCGCCGCCTGACCGTCCTGCGGCAGGGCCGTGATTCGCTTCAGTGAAACAACCTTCCTTACCACTTACGCTCTCACTACCCCTACCTGCTTTTCCGCCGGCCCCTATGATTCTGCAGCTCCTTCCGAGCCTGCCGCGCCGAATACCCCTACCACATGAGTTGTCTTGGGCGGTCCTCCGCCGTAGCTGTAACGTCGTTCGGGCCTGGGGGGCGCCTGATGGCGTCGAGGTCAGGGTCGGGTATTCCGGGCCGGCACGCACCTAGGAAGTCCCCGGGACCAACCAGCTCAGACTGCAGGCCGCGGTCTATGACGGCGATTGGCCGGTGTTATATTTGTCAGTCCACAGACAGGGGCACCTGAGTGGCTAAAAAATTCGGGAGTGTCTCATCTTTGGGGCCTCGGCCGGCTCCGATGAACCGAATGGTTCCGTGGGTGGGCCTTCGGTGTGCTTCGGTGGCCTCGGAGGACGCAACGCTGGGTTACAGTGCAAGTCCCTACAATTGCCCCTGCACAGCCTCTCGAGAAGCCTTTTGCCGCGCCGTGTTACAGTTTGTGTTCCCAAGGGCAGTGGCTGTCACTGATGACCCGTAGGGTCCACTGTAATATCATTGATAATGAGTGACAGTTGTCAGGAAAGGAGGCTTCGGCTGTCGCCTTCGGTGGCTGAGCCGTGCACCCGCTGTCGGTTGGTGGCGCCACAGCATTGCCGTGGGGCGCGGATCCGTTCATACCGTATGAGGTGAGGGGGTATCCGTTGTCACCGATGACCGGTGTGTGTGTGGGGGGGGCCACTGCAACATACTTCAATCATGGATGGCACCAGGCCCTGCCACGCAGCCCGCCCCCGAATGCCCAGCGGCGTTCAAAGTTCGGCATCTGTGAGGGCGGTAGAGGCTGGTGGGCTCTGAAGCTTTTTGTTGCAAGGACCGACATCTTAACGCTGGACCCGAAAGTCCTAAAACACATTGTAGGGCGTTTCGTTTCTACCACCGCCTCGACTTCTCGGTGCCTGTCAAACGTCGCAGGATCGCGACTGGCCCTTTCCAACGCTGGAAAAGATTGCTCCGTATTGCTCAAGAATCGGTTTTCATTGCCGCCAAAGAATTATCCTAACATCGTGCCCCAACATGCACCAACTGTACTGCGCACTTACAAGGCGGTAGCAGTAATATGGCATGTACTGTATGATGAATCGTACTTCGCCCCTTTTTGCGACCCACTTCCCGTAAACTGTCTGTATCCGTGGTTGAAGTAGTAATAAAGACGCGATATTATTTCAACGATAAGTAAAATCCGCTTTCTGGAAAGGCCGCCGAAGGTTATGAGGCCCAAAACGCAGACTGTCTGTGCTGTTTGCTGAGTGTCTGACGTGTTCCGTCACGCAGCGTACCGTAATACGCATGCACGCTGGCTGCAAGATTCAATGGATCATTTTAGACTCATTTTATATCATATATATTTATGTTTGTCGGTGCTGTGGCGTGTTGGTTGATAGTATATCCAGGGACATCAGAAGCCGACTGCGGGCTGCTGCGGGTGACCTTCCGAAACAGCTGAAACCCAAAAACGGCATTCATGTTAGATAACACATTTTTATTAAAATAATTTGTATTGAAGTACGCGGCTATTGCAACGGTCATGCGCAAAAGATGCAGCTTTCTTTGTAACGCATTACGCAGGCAGTACACTTCGTCGTAGATGGAAAGTAGCTCTTGCATTAGTATAAAAGGCGTAGGGCGTTGAGGTCTACCACAAGCTTATCCACGATTACATGTATTCAATTTCGTCTCCAAAGACAATTCCAAGAATCATATTGTTGTGTTGGCACGACGGCAAACTCAAGCTAGTCCAAGTTCTTTATTGAACTGCTCATAAAGGATTGCTCCTGATTCTTTCATTCATATTCTGGTGAGCTGATATCCCGTGTTGTTGGCCAAGTGGTTTTCGGTGGTTGACGTGGATTTGCGTGGAAGTGTGACAACTTGATGCGTTTATGTCACTGGGATTGGACATGTACTTGTAGGTAAAAGCCACTTCGTCGATGTCATGCTTTTGGACTCGAGCGCTGCTGGTCCTCGCGGCCGCATGCGCGCTGCGATTGATCGCCGCGCAGAAAGGTGCGTCCGCGGTGCAGCGCGTTTAGATGGACAAGTGACGAGGAATAGTCATAGCAACCAACGCATGTTGTTATATTCATTGCTAGTCTGGGGCGTTCTTGCTTGCCAAGGTTCGCGAGGGATGTCCGATGTTGTTAGCAGCAAGTTGCAGCTAAGATAATGTGACATGCACCAATTGGCATGTCTGGACGACTAAACCCTCAGAATTTCTTTACCCCAACGCGATGTGACCGCATGCCTTGTGTCCGTCACTGCCCGTAGCATGTCCCACCGTTGCTGACTACGCGTTTTACAACCTTCAAGAAGCCCCCGGGGCGTATCTCATAAAGACGCTCAACCCCAGCAATGGCGTCCCTGCCCTGGCCAAGGCCTGCGCCGCCACGCCCCGCTGCAACGCCTTTGACACCACCGGCGCGCTCTTCACCGTGCCCATGGTGCCCTTCTTCTCCAACCTCGATTCCGGCTCGCCTGACGTGACGGCATGCGACGGCATCTACGTGGCCCGCCGCACGCTGAGCGGCCTGCTGCTGCCGGTGCGTGGGGGACTGCATGCCTGACTGCAGGAGAGTAGATAGCTATGCGGTTGCTGCCGGTGCATGCGTGGCGGTTGGGTGCCCGATGGGCTTGCCACTCTTAAGCGGACACCCGCCCTCTCACGTTCCGCGCCGCGTCCATGTTTGTTTTACCTCGATGGACAAGAATAGCAACAGGACTTCGGTTCGCCGAGTCCGTTCCTGGGCTTGCGACCGACCCTCTGTCTACTGCTCGTCTGATCTGCTCCCGGCCCGGCCCACGTGACCTGTGCTGCTGTCCGTGCAACCGTCACGTCTATAATCCTCAGACTGGTGTCAATGTGGAGACGATGCGGCAGGGGGCCCTCCAGAAGCTGAAAGACAGTCAGGCCCTACGCACCGTGGTTGACAAGGTGAGCGAGTGACCAGAGCATGCATCACGAGGCTCATCGGCCACGTGCGGTGATGTGCACTGATGGTTCGCCCACAACAGCGTGCGGGGTCCAGGGAGTCTAAGGCTGGTGCGTGACCGACACTGTGTAGTGCTGTATCCGCAATCTTGATGCTGCACCCGCGCTGTGCACACTTCGGGTGGAGGGGCTGCTACGTGACCCCCCGGACGTCCTCTTCTTCCCACAGCACTACTTAAAATGCGGTCCCTGTATGTTTTCGGTTAGGGCAGCGATGCTGGGCCATTACGGCAACCGGTTGGGGCAGCGATGCTGGGCTGGCTTTGCGGCGGACGCGATGCGATGCGACCGCATTAGCCGCCGCGACGATATCGTTCAACACACTTCCTTACGCCCTTGCTGCATATTAATGCATGGCAACTTACCGTGTGATAATGGCGTGCAGGTCTCGGCCAAGCTGGCGGCCAAGCACCTCGACCCGCGCAGCGCCATCTCGCTGCCTCGTGGCTTGGTGGTGGAGGCCTTCAAGGAAGCAAACGTGAGCTACCAACACTACTGTTGTAGCGCGACGCTCTGTAACCTGTATGTATGCCCGTGGCGGTTCATCCGTGACGGCCTCAATCTGTAACTGTTATGCTGTGACGCTGTGACTGTCAATGGCATCGTCTGTGGCAAGGCCGGGCTCCCACTGATCTACTCTCCAACCCAACCCCTGCACTTCTACGAATAGAACTAAAACACGCCTCATTTGCTGATTGACGGACTGCACCTATCCCTCCCGCGCAGGTGCCGCTGTCGCAGACCAGCGACACGGCCGGGACCTACACGTTTGCGGGTGCACTCGCAGCGCTGTCGTACCCCGTCTGGGACTCTCGTACCGCCAACGGTACGACGTACAACTACATCAGCCCCGTGAAGGACCAGGGCAACTGCGGCTCATGTGTGGCCTTCGCCGCCACAGCCGCCGCTGAGGCCGCTGTGGGCGCGGTCAAGAACACGAACCCGAACACGAACGATTTCTCCGAGCAATGGTGCGTTTGCATCTTGGAAATACTTGTTATGGCAATGTCATTTTGGCCACAGAAAAACTGTACATGCGGCAACGAACCTCAGGTGGCAAGTTGTCAAACAATGCTGTGGCAATGCTGTGGATGTCCTAAAAGCGCGTACTACACAGTCCTTGGTGATGTCATAACAGTTCATGTAACATATTTCTGCCTGCCTGCCGCCCGTGTGTCTCTATTAACAGGTTGTTTTTCTGCAACGGCATGTACGCGCCGTCGTGCAGCACGGGCTGGTACGGCAGCCAGGCCGCCAATGTCCTCGCCGCAAAGAATATTCCGAACGAAATCAACTACCCGTACCTCGCCGCACCAGGCTGTACCCTGGCCTCGTCACCAGAGGTTCGCGCAGGCGGCAACTTTACCCAAAAGTGGTACACGGACTTGGCGCTTGCAAAGGAGCATATCCGTACTTACGGCGCCGTGATGACGTACTTTGCCGTCTATAACGACTTCTTCTACTGGACCGCCACCTCCAGGTACGTTGGGTGCCCTTAGCTTGCATGGACATTCTTCGTTTTGAAGGTATGACGCGTTGAAGTAACCCCCTACACACAAATGGCAGTTTGCTGATCCTGTTGATACATCGATCTACAGTGTGCTCCAGAAATGTTTGGCCATGTCTTCTGCTGCCTGTGTGTCGAACCGCAATCCACACACAGGCCGTACTCGTGGGACGGTGTCAGCCCCCTGGCCGGCTACCACCAGGTTCTGGTAGTGGGCTACAACGACACGGGGTCGTTCTGGATTGTCAAGAACAGCTGGGGCACCGGCTGGGGTGACAAGGGCTTTTTCCGCATCTCGTACACCGCCAATGTGGGGTTCATGTCGGCTGCCAACGACAACGTCATCGGCGTGGCATGGCTGTCGGGCGTGCCGCCGCCGCCGCCGCCCCCTTCCGTTTGCGGCGATGGCACCTGCGCCGCGGATGAAAGCTGCTCAAGCTGCGCAGCTGACTGCGGCACGTGCGCCATCTGTGGCGACAACGTTTGCAATGGTGAGGTCGTTCGAAGACACGGCGGAGATGTCCTGATACCACCAGTGATACAACATTGCACTCTGTAGATTTGCTACTTTGCTTCAGTCCACAATATCCCAGTCCACAATATCCCGCCTGACAACGAACCTTCCCTACGAGGTAAAGCAGTCTTACTAATCGGCGGTTTGCGTCAATTGCAAATCCGCAGGCGCTGAGACCTGCCTGACCTGCAAGGCCGACTGCGGCTTCATGGCGAGCGACGGCTCCCTGACCTGCTGTGGGGACGGTGTGTGCAACGCGGCGGACGGCGAGTCCTGCGCCAGCTGCCCGAGCGACTGCGGCGCCTGCCCCACCTGTAACAAGAACGGCATCTGCGAGCCTCTCAGCGGGGAGAAGTGCGTCAGCGGCACCAGCGGCTGCTCCGACTGCGGCACCTGCAGCAGCTCCTACTGTGGTGACGGCAAGTGCACCAGCGCGCGCAAGGGCTACACCGAATCGTGCGGCACATGCCCCACGGACTGTGGCAAGTGCTCGGACCCGCTGTACTGCGGTAAGTGCCCGCGGTACCGTACCCTTAAATCGGTGCCATCCAGGAGGTTTGCGTTTGGACCGATGATGGCAGCTTTACGCGCAAGTAATAAGACTTGCTTCGGGGGATCAATCTTTTTTACTCAGAAGCGGCCTCCGGAGCGCCACAAATCCAAACACCGACACGCTCGGGCATTTTCTTTCCATCTTCAGGCCCATGAGGCAGGTGATCATGCTTTCTGCCAATACGCTTCGAGCCCGGTGCGCTGTATGTCGTACCGTGAACGCATCGCGGTACACTGTCATACAGCGGAGCGCTGGATGCACCGCGCTCAGAAGTCCTTGCGAACCCTGATTTGATGACTGCGCACACGTACATGCACACACACCCGCAGGTGACGGCGTGTGCAGCAGCAGCCGCAATGAGACCACGAACACCTGTTCGCGGGACTGCAGCAAGACCAAGCTCGTCCGGGTGGCGCCGGGTGTGTCCTCCGGCGGTAACGGCAAGCCCGCAGGCAGAAGGTCCCTGATCTAGCTGATTTAGGGGCCGCGAGGTTTAATTCATCGGACATGGGTGCGCTGCTTTAAAACCGTGTCACGCACGGGTAGTCTGTGATTGATGCGAAATGACATTCATGCATCCATCTGGCGGCGAGCGAATGTTCACCTGCCTGCAAGCCACGTCCCTCAATTTATTCATACATGCAGCAACCTGGCTGATTTGGCATCATCGGTTTCATCCCCTAGGAGAATCGCTCTAGGTAGGGTCCGTTGATTCGCAGCGTGTGCTTGCCGTCGGTCACGGCAGTCGGTGCTTGTGTGCGTGCGCGCATGCCCATCACATGCATGCGGTGGTGCGCATGTGGTGCGCCATACATACATCCCGCAAGATCTTAACGTGGCATCCATGTGTATCCATACGTATGTATGAGTTTGGAACAATAATGATTGTTTGCGGTGTCGCGGGACGGAGTCGTCAGCCACCGCTGGCCGACGGGTCGTGCGTGTTTCATCGCTGACCGACCCGTTGCTTGTATGTGCATACATGGTGCTGATTGTGCACGCGTGATGCATGATGCCGGTGCCCTTCCCGAATAAATAAATGCGTTGAAGGCTGCTGACCCATTTTTGACCCTGTCGGGTCGGCCGCTACCGCCATACTAGCCATACATTCTGTGTAGTCTGCTGCCGGGACAGAGCGAGGATGAGGACAATGCCTATTAGCGAAGCTGCTGAGGTTGCTGAGGTAGCCGCTGAGTTAGCTTACCGCCATACTAGCCATACATTCTGTGTAGTCTGCTGCCGGGACAGAGCGAGGATGAGGACAATGCCTATTAGCGAAGCTGCTGAGGTTGCTGAGGTAGCCGCTGAGTTAGCTGATGAGGTTTTGAGTCTGGGTGCGTGCGTGTGCTGGGGCTGCATGTGCGCGCGTCCGAATGTCTTGCTGGTGGCAGCTGGCTTTACCTAGGGTTTCTAGCCTCGATGAGGGTCAAATCTCCTAATAAAGCAAGTATAGTTAATGTGCCTGGGCGTTATCTCTGTGAGTTTGTGTGCGGGCTGTGGTAGGTGTCTGTATGGGACTGTGATCCTTGGGGTTTGGCTGGAGCCCGCAAGATCTCTCAATAGGTGAAGGATCGATGGCGCTTCGGTTCGATCGGGCCGGTTAGGATAGCGAGTAAGCGTAAGAACCTGAATGCATTTATACCATTCTAAAGAAGCATTTATGGTTTGATCCTGGGTTTTATCCGTCTGATTCATGAGTGGAGGCAGCGAGGTCTTGCCAAACTATTTCCTTTTCTTATTCATCCGTCCTAGTGCATGAAACGAAATTACTGCGATATGCGTGCATATGCAAGCTGCATTCGTTGCCTTGATAGACAATGATCTTGGTTGATGTTTCAGAGGAGGTTAATACGCGGTGGTTGAGATGGTTGACGCGTACGGTGCTGATTAGACACCGGTAAGTGCGTCGCGGAGTGCCCAGCAACGCACGCTCTGCAGGCAATCAAGTGCTGTGCGAAACAAGAAGTCGTTCGGGATTCAAAAGTTAATAGTACCCGTATGATGAGATTGGTACCCTTGTTAGGGCAGGGAGGAAAGAGACCCGGTGCGTGTGGGGCCGTTCGGACAGGCCCCTAATGGTAGCTCGCGAACCCCCGACATCTTCCAAGCCCACGGGCCACCGCCGGAGACGTGAGCCGGCCTTGGCTGGGGTGGTGGTTCGCTAATAAGGGCGCCCCTACACTATCCCCGCCTGAGCGCGGTTCTCAGGAACGGGGTGGTTGAGTAGGTGCGGGGTGTGTTTCCGGGTGTGTTTCGGTGCACTTGCGGAGCCTGTCAGACGTGCGCACCACGATTCGTTCGCGGTTTCGTCTATGCAGTGTGTGGGGAGGAAGCTTCGGCTGTCGCCGTTGGCTGTCACCGATGACCCACCGGGTCCGCTGTAACATCCTTGATAATAATAAGCCATGAGGACGTCCAGGATCGTAGGTGTCAGCGAGCTACCCATGTGTACATTCGTGTGATATGTAGGGCGTTGGGAGAGTTTGGACAAATGCCGCTGCCAAGGGCTGCTGGTTGTAAGGCACAGTCGCTTCCGCCCTAACGAAATTTTGCTCGCTGTAGGCATCGCCTCCTGCATATCGCCATCTGCGGAAAAGATCCTGCTCAACACGAAGCTGATATGATCCGCCGCATCCACTCCGCGCCACAGCGGGTGACCCACGGGCCGATGACCGACTGCATGGGCCATCCGTTTATCCAATTGCCGAGGCCCCGGGGGCAGGACCCTAGCGACATCGGTGTTGTCTTGCTTTCTCTTTACATGCGTGCCACTCTCAGTTCTGCGCCGCGGTGCCGCAAAACGGTGTACGTCGGTTCGGGCATACCTGTACGATACATCCCACGCCGCCGCCGGACCACTGGTTATTTGATTGAGAGCGCTGGTATGACAACGGACCGCGTAACAAGGTGGGCTAACAGGGACATCTGTGAGTCAAGGTCGGTGGCGGCGGCGTATAGGCTCTAATGAGCCTCATCGTCTCGGCCCCCTTAACACACGCCAGGGTTATGCCCGGCGTAATATTATTCTGATTATTATGATAATACGAAAGCATGGTCGCGGCTCCCAGCGGTGCTGCGACGCATTTGCTTGGCATTTGGGCAAGGCAACCGTCGATGTGAGAGTAAGACGGGTGTATGGAAACAGCATGTGACTGAGGTGGTGTTTGACCTCCACGGCCCAGCACAGGCTGCCTGCTGACTGCCGCGGTGCCACACCGGATATCCCATGTCCTAGAGAGTAGCCATGAAGTTTACTCGGGGATATTTACAGGTTTTACCGATGGCCGGATGTTCAGTGCTAAACCTGTGCACTAAATTCGGTCCTACGTGCTTGGCATGTTCCAATCATGTGCGTGACCACAGCTTCGCAGAGTAAATTATGGTATTGAATAGAAATTATTATCCTAATCTTAAAGGCCCAAGGTTGCAACTGATGTGGCATGTGGCCACACCGCGTGCTATCACCGGCGCCCGGCCGCAGTCCGGGAAGGTCGGGGACCAGCGTAACTCTTTCCGCTCCCCCTTTCAGTCCCCCCAAAAATGCTTGAAACATTTAGAATAAAAAATTCTGTCCATGCTGGCTATTTACGGAGGATAAGAGATAAGCTCGTGATGGACACTAATAAAACAGAACCGTACACTCTGGCGTCGAATGGAACTTGATGCTTGCACATATGCCCCCTTGTATACGTATATAAAAGGTCTCACATCTTGCCTGAATATTTCACAGCTGTAATTCTCTTTACTATCTGAACGAAGGCGACAGGAGACACGACTGTCTATGCGTTCCACCCACCTTCCACTGACATTGATAAAGACTTAAATTTATTATATGAAACTCCTTGAGCTGGCGAGATCTTTGCTTGTTGCCCATCTGCCCAACCCTACTGAATAGGACGCGAGCGAGGTGCTTTAAGCATTCTGTCATTCTGTGAGCTTCACGTGCGTCTAAGCACGGTGTACAGACTACACATATTGTCTCTGCTTGTAAGGCAGCCATCGATGTTGCGCACATTGGTCCAAACGCTTTTAGTTTCCGTCGCAGCATGCTTGGCTGCTGCAGCTGCGCAGCAAGGTAAGGTTTTTTTATGGTCCGTAAGATGGAATCTTGATTCGTTTTGCCTTTGCTTATAACCTGATACCTGTGCAACTGCGGCATTTTTATGAGGCCAATGTCGACACCGTTCCACCCGCCATGTGTCGCGTCGCGTACCGCAGGACGCTTTTAAAGTCTAGTAATTCTTGTCGTTACATATTTCAGTTGCTCAGATGCAGTCACGCGTACACGTTGTCGGCTTGTCGCTAAAGCACGTACTTGCACCTACCGATCGCGTTGCATGCCTCCAGGTTGTCCCGACGTCGGCGGGTACGCCCTTTACAACCTGCAAGAAGTTACGGGTGCCTATCGGATCACCAACCTGAGAATCAGAAATGTCTCTGCTCTGGCCAAGGCCTGCGCCGCCACGCCCCGCTGCAACGCCTTTGACACCACCGGCGTGCTCTTCACCGTGCCTCTGGCGCCCTTCTTCTCCAACCTCGATTCCGGCTCGCCTGACGTGACGGTATGCGACGGCATCTACGTGGCCCGCCGCACGCTGAGCGGCCTGCTGCTGCCGGTGCGTGGGGGACTGCATGCCTGACTGCAGGAGAGTAGATAGCTAGGCGGTTGCTGCCGGTGCATAATGCACTTGTTCATATTTACTACTTCATCAATCATCCCACACGCGGCTGCAACACCTGCCGCGATCCGTCGCCTTGCCGTGCCCCTATCATAGCGGCCTCATCCGCCATTACCCTGCGGTCCACTGTCTGTCTGCCATACATTCACGCAGGAGGACGTGACTGTGGACACGATGCGCCAGGCGGGGCTTCAGAAGCTCAAGGATGCTCAGGCTCTCCAAACGGCGGTCGCCAAGGTAGGTGTGCGAGCGCGTTTGGATGGATGGGCGCGGGGGCAATATTGAATGAATGAACGTTACAGCGGACCCCAAAGGAATCAATATTGTGTGCGTCCCGATGAACCTCGCTCGGTTTGTGTATGTGGTTGGATGACGAGCCCGCTCGCTCACGACAATCTTCGGCTCGACAACGGCCTCCAATCATGCATGGGTTTCATATTTAACAATGTCACAGCGGACCCGGCGGATCATCGGTGACGACAGCCGCAGCCTCCTCGCTCGCTAACCACACGCACTGTAAGCACGAAACTGCGCCAGCCACCATGGCACATGCACTGGACGGGCTCCACAAGTGCATGGCTTTGTTTGTCTACCCGTGCAAATGTGCGCCGTGCCGCCGCGTCCTCATTACGTATGGACTTAACGCTCTGCAGGTCTCGGCTAAGCTGGCGGCCAGGAAGATCAATCCGCGTAGCGCCGTCTCACTGCCTCGTGCTGTGGTGATTCAGGCCTTCAAGGATGCCAATGTAAGCTGCTCGTCTGGAGTCCTGCTGTCGATTAACCGCCGGTGACGGAACCCGATGCATGTGCCACCTCTATCTTTGCATATGTATTGCAACCGTTACATATTGTATATATCTACCATGTAACACACACACATATGGTATATATCTATACCTTATGAAATCACCGATGACCCGCGGGGTCCGCTGTAACGTCCTTAATAATTAAACCTTGCTTCTTAAACATTTTAGTCCACGTTGTATAACAATCTGACCCGGCCTCGTTATCCTGCGCAGGTGCCCCTGTCGCAGACCAGCGACACGGCCGGGACCTACACGTTTGCCGGTGCGCTCGCAGCGCTGTCGTACCCCGTCTGGGACTCCCGTACCGCCAACGGTACGGCGTACAACTACATCAGCGCCGTGAAGGACCAGGGCAACTGCGGCTCATGTGTGGCCTTCGCCGCCACAGCCGCCGCTGAGACTGCTATGGCCGCGGTCAACAACATCAACCCGAACACGAATGATTACTCCGAGCAATGGTGCGTGGCCATTCAGCCAAGGAACCCTCACACAATACATGGGCGTACCTTACCGGCGGAATCAGGTTATGACAGCGGACCTCGCTCGTCATCAGTAACACTGTCCGCTGCAGTGTTCATTTATTCATTCATTCATCAGTAAAGCCGAAGCCTCCTTGCTTGCTGACCATACTGTACATGAAGCCACTGCGACACTGAGGCGCAACTAACGGGCCAAGCAAAACCGCCTGCATGCACAGAAACCTGTCCCAGCCATGGCCTGCACCACAACGCCCATTCATTCACAGCGGGTCGCACCCCGTTATTAGAAACCATCCATTTCTAGGTATTCCAGGGATAAAGTCCGCTTGGGGGGGATGGTTTCAAGCACTCTCGGCACCACTCCTTTTAAAGATCAACAGCTCGCGCATTCCTCTTGAAAAACGCAGCCCTTCCGCGCGTTTGAGCTATACATGCCGGCGCACATTCCTCTACGTCTTTGGCCGCCATCTGTCCCCACAGGCTGTTTTTCTGCAACGTCATGTACACACCGTCGTGCAACACGGGCTGGTACGGCAGCCAGGCAGCTGATGTGCTCGCCGCAAAGAATATTCCGTACGAAATCAACTATCCGTACCTCGCCGCGCCAGGATGCACCCTGGCCTCGTCACCAGAGGTTCGCGCAGGCGGCAACTTTACCCAAAAGTGGTACACGGACTTGGCGCTTGCAAAGGAGCATATCCGTACGTACGGCGCCGTGATGACGTACTTTGCCGTCTATAACGACTTCTTCTCCTGGAACGCGACCTCTAAGTAAGCCGTTGTTTGATAACTAGAACAACCCTTCCATTGGCGCCTACGGAAACTGACGGAAATAAATCGTGGAAGCGTCTCTACTTCTATGTGAATGATTGGACGTTACAGCGGACCCCGAAAAGGGATCAACGAGGGCTACACGCAAGCAACAGTGACCATTATTACTGCTGCTGGTTGTATGATATGTAGTGTGCCGAAACTGTCTTGCCTTGTATTCTGCCTGTGTGTCGAACCGCAAACCACACACACACAGGCCGTACTCGTGGGACGGTGTCAGCGCCCTGGCCGGCTACCACCAGGTTCTGGTAGTGGGCTACAACGACACGGGGTCGTTCTGGATTGTCAAGAACAGCTGGGGCACCGGCTGGGGTGACAAGGGCTTTTTCCGCATCTCGTACACCGCCAATGTGGGGTTCATGTCAGCTTCCGGCGACAACGTCATCGGCGTGGCATGGCTGTCGGGCGCGCCGCCGCCGCCGCCGCCCCCGTCCGTCTGCGGCGATGGCACCTGCGCCGCGGATGAAAGCTGCTCAAGCTGCTCAGCCGACTGCGGCACGTGCGCCATCTGTGGCGACAGTGTGTGCTCTGGTGAGGTCGTGCAATTACGTCACGACTGCTATTATTACGTAGTTCTTTGCTGCGTTTTTGCTGTCCGTTTGGGTGTTACTACTTCCTCCAAAGTTGTCGGGTTCTCAGGGAATGGAATCATCCGAGTTGTTGTTGCTGTAACTGCTCGATACCGCAGGCGCTGAGACCTGCCTGACCTGCAAGGCCGACTGCGGCTTCAAGGCGAGCGACGGCTCCCTGACCTGCTGTGGGGACGGTGTGTGCAACGCGGCGGACGGCGAGTCCTGCGCCAGCTGCCCAAGCGACTGCGGCGCCTGCCCCACCTGCAACAAGAACGGCATCTGCGAGCCTCTCAGCGGGGAGAAGTGCGTCAACGGCACCAGCGGCTGTTCCGACTGCGGCACCTGCAGCAGCTCCTACTGCGGTGACGGCAAGTGCACCAGCTCGCGCAATGGCTACACCGAATCGTGCGGCTCGTGCCCCACGGACTGTGGCAAGTGCTCGGACCCGCTGTACTGTGGTGAGTGCACGGTCGTCATATAATTCCAGATAGAACCTTAATCGAACATTTGTTGGTTTTATGGAGACTGGTTTCGCTGGTGGCGGTGGATGTATGACGAATCAGAACATCAGATGCGTGTCTTTCGTGCAATCCATAGAATCCATACCTAGAAGTTTATTTACCCGAGCTGACAGGTGACGGTGAACAACGACTGGGCTTTGCCGCGCTCCCCTCCACCCGAATCCACATTGGCTAGCATTTTCTGCCTGGCGTGCGTGTTTCCCATCGAACCGTTGCTCGGTTGCCCAGGTGCCAACTAGCCGCCCCGGCGCGGTATGCGCACATACATGCACACACAAATGCAGGTGACGGTGTGTGCAGCAGCAGCCGCAATGAGACGACGAGCAGCTGCTCGCGGGATTGCAGCAAGACCAAGCTCGCCCGCCTGGCGCCGGGTACTACTTCTGTTGGGACGAACGGTAACGGTAAGGGTAACGGCAACGGTAAGGGTAACGGTAAGCACGGTAAGGCTGGCGGAACGCGGAGGTCCCTAATGAGGATCCATTAATAGGAGCCAACGGGTCGCCCATAGCTACCTTTTACGTACCTCTATGACAACACCTCTACGTATGAGTGACGGGACCCTGACCTGATCGAGCCAGTACCATGAGCTGCGAAGGATGGAACGCAAGGTGTATGACATCGACGCCATTGGTCTACATATGTACATACATAGGGTTTGGCAAGGCGCTCAGACATTGTGAATAGGGGGCGAAATATTAGGGAGCAGTACAAGAAGCGATGTCGTACATGTCCATGTCGTACACGCAGCGAGCGGCCCGGTTCCGCGACTAACCCGCCGTTAATAATCGATGAACGCATCGAATGCAGTACATACCTTGACTTGGATTGGGCTGCTGAGGGCTTCCGGTAGTCTTCTTTTTGCACCTTTCCCGGGTACATAAGACATTTATCAACATGCCGAAAGCAGGCAAACGGAGCGCATGCCATTCGAACGACGCGCGGTCGCATCTGGGAGGGGTCTAAATTAATCCGTGACGTATTTCATCTCGCCAAGTAAATTATTCTGTGACCGTTACAAGGTGGACCCGTGACCCGAGCGACCGGGCGTTCCAACAGGCCCGGATTTGTTATGCATGCCGCCGTTTTGTTGCCAGCATGTTTGCAATGAATCTATGGTTGCTCTTGAGCTCTGGTCCTGCAGCGAACGGCGGGTCGGTGCTGTCGCCAGGCATGTGTTTTTTGTCATGTGCTGTTCCAGGCAGTAGTGATTGAACGTGAGCAACCTGGCTAGCTCTGGTCTGGGTGCGCATTGTAGGTAGCCAGCAGGCATGTGCGCGTGTATATCGCGGTTCCCAGCGCTGCGGGCGGATATATATCGGGGATATCGTTTCATTCGTCGTCTGATCGGGTCGTGACCCCGGCGTGCTGCGAACGCAGTTCGATCTCGACGTTCGTAACTTCATTGATGGTACCCTGCGGTACATTGTCAGCAGGCCTCGGAAAGCGCCTGTGAGTGGCAGCAGGTGAGGTAGGGTTCCTGGTTTATTTGCTTGGTGCGTAATAATGCAGGGAACGTGTGGTGGGCAGACCCCTACGCGCCTGCAAGCGGCTACGTCTGGTTGACCTTACATGCGTGGCTGCGTGCGCGGCCTCCTTTTCCATGCATGTAAATTGCGGCGGGCGTGGCCTCCCTTTTGATGTAAGCATGACAAGAAGGGGCCCGGGTTGCCAACGGGCGGCGGGCGATGCAACTGCCGGCCGAAATAGCTCCGTCGACTTTTGACCTACACCTTCCCTACCAAGGACTGCGCACCCATCCACCACCACCGCCCGGGAGGGGCGGGGACCGTCGCGCAGCTAGCTATGTGCTTATCTACACCTACCTGTACCCTGTCCGCACCCGTCAATACACCATGCCTCCGGGTTTGTCATCAACACCATGCCTCCAGAGCTCGCCAATAATTCATAAGTAGTGCCTCTCCTGGCGGCCGGAAACGGGGCAAGATGGACCCACAGCGTTACACGGCATGCCCTCTTAAATAATGATGCCCTCTTTCCCCCTTCTGGTCGTTTATGGTTTGGTTAGTTGAGTTCTTCGATAGGGCTTTATTTGAATGAATGAATGAACGTTACAGCGGACCCCAAAGGGATCACCGGTGTATACCAGGGCAAGCCCCAGCAGGCCCCACCGCCAAGGCGGCAGCAGGACACATCCACACCTCAACGCCGCACCCATCCAAAAACACACCGGGCCATGACCCCACCCAGCCAGACACCGAAGCAAGCAGAGGCGCGCAGCGGGGCAACACTACCAAAGGGATAGGCACAGCAACGGGCGGAATCCCCAGAAGTGGATAAAGCCAAGCACAGGGAAGGTCGCCCACACAGGCGCCCCATCACCCAGCTACCACCACCCCTGAGGCACCCAACGCTGCACCCTCTCGAGGTCTTGGAAGACCCACGCCTGGCTCGTGACACTGCCCTGCGACCGCTAGTGGAGTAGCCCGCATCAGAAGAAATACCTAGGCCAAGCAATAATATACCAACGGGAGCCCTGCCTCCTACCCAATCTGAGGGCAGGCCAGGTCCCCAACTTGAGCCCCGGGTCGGTGGCTATCTTAAGATATAAATATCTATTCGGCCGAAAAACTTCTGAAATTTTAGATACTTTTGGCCTGCCAAAACATGGAGTTTAAGATACTTTGACCCCTCGAGTGGGACATGATATCTTCCCGTTGACATATACTCGGACGAGTGATGGGGTCCCTGATATCTCCCACCCGGGGTCGGTTCTCGCCGTCTGCAGTCATCTATGGCTAGGTGTTGCACTTATGGGTTCGGTTCGTGGAAGTTCTCCATCAATGTTGCGCCCTGTCCGATGCCCTCTGTAGATACTTCGGGCCGTTTCCAGTTGGAAATATCTCCCCATAGACAGATACTTTCAGCGTTTCGAAGCCAGGTGTATCTCTGGCCGTAGATACTCCCAAAAATAAGATAGCCACCCTGGGTCGGATAACCCGAATACAAACAGGTAGAGGGCGGGGAACCCGCGCCTCATCCCTCACCAGGAGCAAGCCCCGCACACCGCAAGACTCCCCCCGACACTTTCAAGAAAGGGTGGAAGAGGCCCACCGAGGTCCATCCACGTCTCGGGAGTCCCAACCGAGAAGGCGCCCCCAAAAGTCAGCGATTGCGCGCCGCTCCCCTTGCTCTGCCAATTCCGGTCCCGGCCGTACAGACCGGGTGACCAGGTGCTGACAGCCGCAGGGCGGCCGCCATGAATCGGCGACCAGTCTCCATGGCCGCGATCGCGGCCAACAAAACCACATCCCATACACATTGCTCCACGGGTGGCGGGGGTTCCGCCAGCCAGACATGCGTCCTCCTTATCCGCGCCCCTAGGCGCATTCCATCTGACCCACCACCGCCTGGGCCACCCGGTACGACCAGAAATGGTGCTGGCGGGGTGTTTCTGTCCCTCCGCCTTCCGTTGGGTATCCACCGCATCCACACCGCGCCACCCTCGCGTGGCGCATATGGGAATTGCCCAACAACGGGACGCCATCGACTGTAAAGCGCCAAAAGACCTCCTTATGCTCATTTCCCCACCGGGTACTAAGCCAGAGGCGGCTCAGCTGTCCCTGGATCCGGGCGGCCGCCACCTGAGTGATCGGGTCGGTGGCCCCCAGCCCTACCGCCTCACAGGCAAACAGCAAGTGGGCCGCACTGCAACGTACCGCCACCTCGGCTAGTTGCATCGCCGTCCCCACTCGAACAGAATACTCTCCCAGGCAGGGCCGCCACCTTCAGCCCATTTTTCAACCGCCAGCCCATGCGATCGAGCAGCATGGCCGTCACCTCCTCTTCCGTGGACACATGCGCCGCCTGGGCCCCGTTCGCCCGTACCTCTAGGGCTGCTGCCACCCAGGCCGCTGGCAGCCTTGCTTGAAGGTCCACCAGGCGTCGGTCTAGTTCGGCCCATTGCCGCCAATCACCCCATCGCCCGGCCCCCGCGCGAGAGCCCAGGCAACCCTGTACGAAGGTCGCCCATGCCCGTGCGGCGCATCGTGCCATGCGAGCGGAGTCTATGTAGTGCGGCTCTGCCCAGCCGTCAGTTACCATCCGGAGCGCCTTTGTGCCCTTCACTCGGTGGTGAGTCTCCGGGCGACGCTAGAGCTCCTGCCTGCCGCTGGCGTCACTCTACACTACTCTAGCAATACAAGCAACCGATGGATGGGGTGATGTCCTAAGGAAGCAACCTACCTGCTGCCTCCACAGGCCGTCCAGTCCAGTGCCCGTGTGCGGAGGCGGCAGGCCTGCCTAGGGCGGGGGCCTTCCCTAGGCAGTCAGACCGCCTCATCTACGTATCTATCGTGGTACATCGCTTCCTTAGACGCCCTTTGTTCGCAGCCTCTATCCTCCTCTATCTCTATCTCTCTGCTAGGTTGATCTTCACGCCGGAGCTGCTGCAAGCCATGCATAGATCCCGCACGTGCGCCTGTCGACGCCTTGCATGCATGGGGCACACACCGGAAAGCAGTTGCCACAGATGACAAGCGGGCGCTAAGCGAGATTTCATTTTTGGGCGGGACCCCAGCGCGAAGCGCGTTCGGGGGCCCCCGCCCCCTAGGATTGCCCCTGTCCGTGTGTCCGCCGTGTGTGGGTAACGGCAAACGTTCAATATCCGCTAAACTAATTCGCAAGGTTTGTCATATTAATTGTCCTCTATTGCCCTCTATTGCAAGGTATCTTTGGTTTAGCTGACAAAAATTCTATGCGCGCAAACGGTCAAAGTAAAGTTCCGCGGTCTCCATGGACCCAGGTCCACGTCAAACCAACGCCTCTCGCGCTGATATTTGTTTCAACAGGTGCCGCGTGGTGAAAACTTGCATTAGGAATGGGCATGCGTGCTAAATTGAACTTCCATAGTGTTCTGGTGTTTGAACATCAAGATGCCACCAACATCAAGATTTGCCTTTCTGTCTTGCCAGATGAATACAATTCAACAAAACAAAGTTTCAAAACGCAAAGGGATAGCATACCGAGTACCAACAGATTCTCCAGTTCCGAAGGCCCGAACCCCGAAGTCCGGGTCTCACCGCGGCTTTTTCGCGCCCTGTTTTTGCCTTACATTGCTATGTCTACTGTTGATAGCACACTTTAGAGGTTCACGTCTGCTGCGGGCGTGCGACTGAAGGGTTGCATGCTTGCCGACGGACCAAACAACTACTGTTTCACGGCAAAACAAGAATGCTTCAAGCTTGCTTTGTGATCATCTGCTTGACAGACGAATGTGTAAGAGCAGAGGCGTTTAGCGTTACGATAATGCCGATTCGGTGACCGCGGTTGTCGGCGGCGCGTACTGCAGGTTGGTTTCGGGGCTACCTACCTGCTTGAGCTTGCTGAATCTATGCACGCCAATCAATGAAACCCTCAATGGCACCCGTTCACTCTCTCACACTCTTGCGCGGTAATAGAGGTTTCGTCGTAAAGCAAGCGGCCTGTACGGATTGTAGGGGGCCCCGCCCTTTTTCCGGCTTCGAGGAAGCCGACCCCCTACTTGTTTTTGACCTTGCTTGGATGGGAGGGCACTTCATGTGAAGGCAGAGGAAACGGGATGGGAGGGCATTTGATGTGAAGGCAGAGGTAGGAAACGTTATGGGTTCAGCTGCCGCGCCAGTGCAGGCCACTGCTTGTGAACAGGAAAGCGTTGACCGTTAGGAGTTAGTTGAGGCTTGATCGATCACCAGCAACGCGGCGGACCGATTGGGGACGACGACACACGCACCGCACATTTCCAGGCCTCAGTTGACCGGCCTCAGTTTGTTCAAAAATGGCTGTAATGAACGCAGCACGCGATGTGGGATGTGAGGGACAGCAGTTAGTTGCAGTAGCGCAAGTCGCCTAGCGCATCCACGTTGGCTGGCATGTGTATGGAGTCGGCGGCAGATGGAAAAGTTCATCACCCAGTCGAAAATGGTGCCACATGAGCCACAACCGACTACTTGGCGATTGATGCCCCCGGCCGACTGCCGCGCACTGCTGGGTTAGGTGCTACATGCGTGGGCACAGAACGATACCGCGGCCCGGCTAGCTGCATGTATGCCCTACATCCACCATGCATGATACACGAATGTCCGCGCTTTTATTTCACGCACCCGTTGATTAACTGTTAAATATTGCCTTGGTTTTTTTATGGTGCGCATTTTAGGCCTTCGGGGGTCCGAACTAGCGAGGGCGATACCGGGGGTCGCGAGCTAGCGGGATTGCTACAGACCCGATTAGCTCGTGTATAGGTGACTGACGTGCATATAGTACATATCAGCTAATGCCGACCGACGTGGGGATCTACTTGCTTGGCCCCAAAAGAGTTGCGCACGGCTGCGATCAAGTCTTATACCATCGCGGCTGTCCGCCTCACCGTCGGCAAGCTTAACCGGCTGTTTGAACACTTTGTGCCGTGGTCGCCGTGTATGAAATGTCAGCATGATATTCATCTCATTAAAATTATAAAAATCATGGTGTACTTTTTTTGAGGATTGGACGAGTTGCGTTGGGACAATATCGTCTTGCCTTACCTAATTGCACCTTGTATGGAGGGCGCATGCGCGCGGGCAGGTTCCAAGTCGCATCCATGCGGCTTTCTTTTATCCAATGATGTTCACAGCCATACACATTTTAGATCTTCTCATCCTTACCTCAAAATATTGGATAACGTGTAAGACTTGAACGGTTGCAAACGCAGGCAGCAGTACAATTCGGTCACTATTAAAGACGCAGTGATTCCAGCGCTTACAAACCACTCTTGCAATTCTTAAAGCTAGCATCATCTTTCAATCAACTGCCTTCGGATATTGGCTGAAGACGATGCCCCAATTATAAGCTAGGCACCGTAACCCACGTACGCCTCAAACACCCTCAGGAAGACGAAACAACCACGCATTATTGCAACGCAGCCTCAAAGGCCATACATTCGCAGTCACGGCTTACTTACACGGTTTGCAGGCACGTGTTACGGGGGGGGACGGCCGCCCCCGCACTCTTGACGACGTCTGACGCAGTCCAGCAGAGCCTGGTACAGTGGAAGGGGAAACGCAGGGACATGCGGCGCAGCTCCGTCATTTCCCTCATGGTCGGTCTCCTGTGTTGGATGGAACATGGGGGCGCCCAAGGTGCGTGTCGCGCCGCAACCGGCGGCCGGCTCCCCCAGCCAAACGGACGGAGATGCTTGAGCTTCACCCCTCCCTCCTGGGGCGACCACAGTCCCGGCAGCTGACCGCCCCGCAGCTGACGGGCAGCAGCGCCGGGTCGCTTGTACGGCTAAGACTTGTTTTCCGAACGAACAGTAGCAAAATTGTTTTGTTTCAGCAACGTCCTGCGCCCGTCCGCTACCGCCGTCGCGGCCTCCTCCTCCTTCTCCTCATTCCCTTCCCGGGGCGTTATGACACCCTCCAACTTCCAAAACAGCGAAGCAGGGTTCCGCAAGTTTCCGGCAGGTTATTCAGGGCGCGCCACATTCAGGGTATTCCGCATGATGTATTCCGCAGGATGTGTCGTGCCCGTCGCCATTAGATGGCAAAACCTCTCAATGGCCGGATGCCAGCTCGGACGTCATCGCTCTACTGGCACAGGGACGGCCCGCCCTCCATACCGGTGGTGTGGTCATCAGCAAATTCGACCGCGCCTATCTACCCGCGGCCCTTTCCCATTATGACATATCTGCACTCCGTTATACACCTGCCCCCGCACTGCCGTCCACTGACGGAACTGACGGCCGCCCGCCACCGCGCCGCTGTCTCCTTTCCTCCTGCTCCCGGGCGCCCCGCAGCCGCCGACAGCAGCGGCTGCCCCGCCATCACCGGCTACCGCTTCTATAGGCTGCAGGAAGCCGTGGGCGGGATCCTCCTGGAGGATGCCGTACCGACGGCCGCCGGCGCCACCGGCGTCGTCAGCATCGCCGCCGCGTGCGACGCGACGCCGCGGTGCAACGCCTTCACGACGGGCGGCAGGCTGTCGCTGGTGCCGATGGTGCCGGTGTTTGGGGTCATGGACGGCAGCGCGGCGGACGCGTCCGCGTGTGACGGCACCTACGTGTCCAACCGCTCGATGTCGGGGCTCATCCTGCCGGTGAGTGGCCCGTGGGTCGGTCGGGTCTCGGGTGGGTCGTGGAGGGGAGGGGGAGGCTGACTGGTTACGGGGAGATGAAGAGAGGGGACAGGGGCGGGGAGGGGGGGGGTATAAGGAGGCGGAAGGAAGGGCTGAGGGGAGATGAAGGGAGGGGCGGGGAAGCTCGCGGCGCCCGTGCAATGCCGCCGCCATGATCCAACCCGCACTGCTTCATCCCTCCCCTCGCGCCCCTTCGCCTCCCTTCTGAGATTTCTTTTCCATGCTGAACGATTCAACGAGCCCGCTCCTTCCGCCCATCTGCCGTTGGTACTGCCGCTGGTCTTGCCCCCCCCCCTTCCCCCCTGGAGCAGCCGGGTGTCGATGCGGACTCGCTGCGCCAGGCTGGCCACCCGCGGGCGCTGGACCTGCAGGCCACGGCGGCCGCCGCCAGCAGGGTGGCCAGGAAGCTGAGCGAAGTTAAGCTCAACCCGCGCAACGCCTGGGGGCTGTCGCCGGATGTGGTGAAGAAGGCGTTCACGGACTCGCAGGTGGGGGCGGGTACCGGCCACTTCCGGAAACTGCCTTCCTTCCTCCCCTCCCCTTCTCGGCCCCCCCCCCGCCGCCCGCCGCCCGCCGCCCGCCGCCCGCCGCCCGATCCTCGCTGGCTTCGCAGCCCAGATCCATTTATTCCGCATTCATATATTCCGGATCCATTCCGGGACCATTCTGGGTCCGTTTATAAACCATGACAAAGTAGCTTTAAATCGGGCCCCCAAATCGGCCCCCCAAACCCGGAACCCCCTCCTCCTGCAGACCCCCCTGGCGCAGGCCAGCGCCGCCCTGGGCAGTTATTCGTACACGGACGTGCTGGCGGCCCTGTCGTACCCCGAGTGGGACAGCCGGGTGAGCGGCGGGACCGCCAGCTGGGTGAGCCCCGTCAAGGACCAGGGGGGTTGTGGCTCATGTGTGGCCTTCGCCGTCACCGGCTTGGCGGAGTCGACGGTGGCCGCCGCCTCCAACACCCCCGCCTCGCTGTACGACCTGTCCGAGCAGTGGTGAGCGGGGGGTGAGCGGGGAGCGATAGAGCGCCGCCGTCGTACACGTACGGTAGTATGGCAAAACGTACGACAATATCGTTGAGGGCTGTTGTGGGGACGGTACCGGAGTTGCGGCCCTCCGCCAGGGCCCGAGCTGAACACCGTACTTTGTCTGCACCGGGGAGCCCTTCAGAGCAATTCTTTAGGAGGGCCGCTGAGGAGTGGTGGGAGCCGCCGGCAGTTTCATCTGACTTCACTCGCGCTGCTACTGCTTTGCTGAGGGCGACTGGGGTTGGGGAACGACTGGGGTTGGGGAACGACTGTCGGCGGCTCTCACCGCCCAACCTCTCCTTTCCTGCCGTTGTGCCGTCGTGCCGTCGTGCCGTCGTGCCGTCGTGCCGTCGTGCCGTCGTGCCGTCGTGCCGTCGTGCCGTCGTGCCGTCGCGCCGTCGTGCCGTCGTGTCGTCGTGCCGTTGTGCCGTCGTGCCGTGGCCAACCTTGTTGACTGCCCCAGACCCACACCCCGCGGCGACGGACTGCCCGTTCCTCGCCCCGACCTACTCGCCGCAGGCTCTTCTTCTGCAACGGCGTCGACACGACCGGCTCGTGTAACGACGGCTGGTACGCCTCCGCCGCCACCAGAGCCATCGTGAAGAAGAACATGCCGTACGAGGCCAACTATCCGTACAGCCCGAATACGGCGGACTGCTCGCTTAAGTCGCCGCCCGAGCGCCGAGTCGGCGGCAACTTCAGCTGGGTCACGCTGAGCGATATGACGTCGGTGAGAGCTGTCGTACAGCCTCCATGATTGTCGTACACATGTGCATGGATCCACGTCGTACACGTGGGGGAGGCGGGCGTAAGGGGCTCCTTGCTGGGAACGACTGTGGAAAGGTGGCCAGCCGTTGAACTTGTTGAGAGGATGCTGCCGTGAATCGGGTGAAGGGTTTGGGTACCTAAACCCAAACACCGCCGAGGGCGCCGACACACAAAACTGAGACGTGCGAATGTGTGTTTGGCGCTCCCCGCACCCACACACTAGAGACGTAGTACGTTCGTTCATTGCCCGTTGCCCGTTGCCCCTGCTGCTCATTCGCACATACCCAACGCAGGCTGGTTCAGTCAACCATGCCACCCCAGAGCCCGCCCCCGACCTAACCCCGGCTCCTTCCTTCCCCGCGACTGAATGAATATACAGGCCAAGCAGCACATCCGTACCTACGGTGCTGTCACATCGTACTATGCCGTATACAACGACTTCTTTCAGTGGAGGGCTTCCTCGCCGTGAGTACGGTAGTGACAGCGGATTTACCGCCAACAACAACTAGCCCACGGCCTGGCAGCCCGCACGCCCGTCAATTCGGTGCCGTACTATTCCCGTACTGCTGTATTGTACGAGTAAGGTCTTCAATAATGGGACTGTAAATGGTAAAGCTGCCGCTGTGCTTGCCGTACAATCCGCCACGCAGGCCGTACTCGTGGGACGGTGTCAGCCCCCTGGCCGGCTATCACCAGGTCTTGGTAGTGGGCTACAACGACACGGGGTACGTGTCCACGACAGGTTGCCGTACTGGATTTTGAGTACGGCAAATGAGCGGAACGTTCAAACGACGCGACGGTGTTGTTCAAGGAGTGGGGCACACTATTGGAACCGAATCATGTTTAATTGTTTGAGTGAGCTTTTTGCAATTATAATCTTGTAGCGACTCTGGCGACTGACCCTCTTTCATCGGACAGAGTCGTGCAATCCCCCACTGTCGTACAGGTCGTACTGGATAGTTAAGAACAGCTGGGGTCCGTGGTGGGGTGATCAAGGCTACGTCCGTATGTCGTACGCCGCCAACGTGGGGTTCATGACCGGGCAGTGGGACAACATTCAGGGCCTTACCTGGAGGACGTCGGTGGCGCCGCCGCCGCCGCCGCCACCGGCCCCCCGTCCGCCATCCCCGCCGCCGTCGCCGCCGCCGCCGCCGCCGCCGCCGCTTCCTCCGCCGCCGTCGCCGCCACCGCCTCCGCCGCCTTCGCCGCCCCCGCCCTCGCCGCCGCCCCCGCCGCCGTCGCCTCCACCGCCCTCGCCACCGCCGCCGCCACCCTCCCCGCCGCCACCGTCACCTGTGCCGCCGTCGTTTCCTCCACCTTCGCCGCGTGCACCGCTGCCCCCCGGCTGCACCGACGGAGTATGTGACCCTTACGAGACCTGTGACACCTGCCCCGAGGACTGCGGGGCGTGCCCGCCGCCGCCGGCGCCTCTGCTGTCGCCTTCGCCGCCTTCCCTGCCGCCCGACGCGCCTCCGCCCCCACCACCCCCTCGCTCCCCGGAACCCCCCTTGCCGCCGCCGCCCTCTCCGCCGCCGCCGCCGCCGCCGCCCTCTCCCCCGCCGCCGCCGCCGCCCTCTCCGCCGCCGCCGCCGCCCCCGCCGCCGCCGCCTTCACCCTCCCCACGGCCTCCGCCCTCGCCGCCGCCGTCACCACCGCCCCGCCGGCCGCCGCCGTCGCCGCGCCCGCGGCCGGCGCCGCCCTCCCCGCCTCGCCCGACAAACCCCAGCCCGCCGCCGCCGCCGCCGCCGTTCTGCGGCGACGGGCTCTGCAGCAACATCGAGACCTGCGCCACGTGCCCCTCCGACTGCGGCCGCTGCGCCGTGTGCGGCGACGGCGTCTGCTCGGGCGGCGAGACCTGCCTGACCTGCAAGGCGGACTGCGGAACTCGCCTCAAGAATGGCACCCGTACCTGCTGCGGGGACGGCATCTGCGACGCCGCCGGCGGCGAGACCTGCGCCACCTGCTCAGCGGACTGCGGCGCCTGCTCCGCCTGCAACAAGAACGGCGTCTGCGAGCCGGCGCTGGGGGAGGCCTGCGCCAGTGGCAACGGCAACAAGGCCGGCTGCTCGGATTGCGGCACCTGCAGCGGCAGCTACTGCGGCGACGGCCAGTGCGCTAGCGCGCGCAAGGGCTACAGCGAGTCGTGCTACAGCTGCCCGCGGGACTGCGGCAGCTGCGGCAACGGCACCCTGTCGTACTGCGGTGAGTGGCGGAGAGGGATGGGCTGCCCTGCCGCGCAAGTCGCGGTGGGGGCGCGGGTGGCGCGGAATCAGCGGGAGGGGGAAGGGACAGGGGGGAGGAGGGAGGACGGGTGCTTTGAAAGGGAAGGGGCGAGTCCGGGGGCGGATGTTGGGCTTAGACACTGGATCACCCAGCGGCGTTTGGGGGCAAGGCGCAGGGTATGGTTGGGTTGCGCTCGGCTGCGCCACTCGATGTGGTCTAGGGTGTCGCACGGAGGACACACCGTATCGTCTCATGAGGCAGTCGACAGCTGTCGTTGGTCGATGGTCGTTGGTCGTTTGTGATGATTGGTCGACCGCCCTCCCACACCACCCGAAAGCGTCGAGCACAACGGCCGCTTCCCCCTCACCGCCACTGCGCTGGCCCCATGCGGTACCGTCACATTCACACCCTGCCGTACTGTTGTCGTACGCATGTTCAGGCGACGGCGTGTGCTCTGGCGGTGAGACCGCGACCTCCTGCCCTCGGGACTGTAAGAGCTGGCGCTTCACGAGGGTCGCCCCGGGCCAGTTGGATGGCACCACCAGCATTAACGGCACTAACGGAACCAACGGAAACAGCGGCAATGGCGGTGACAACAACGGTAACGGCAACGGCGGCAACAACGGCAACGGCGGTGGCAACAACGGCAAGGGGAATGGCAGCGGCAAGCGGCGGCTGCTGAACTTCTGAACGCCGCTCCGAACCCCAAACCCAAAACCCAAAACGCGAGGAGGGCGCCGAGGACCCCGGCGGCATCACGCGCCGGCGTCTTTCCCCCCCCCCCCCCCCCCACCCCACCCACCCCACCCCACCCCACCCCACCCCACCCCACCCCACCCCACCCCACCCCACCCCACCCCACCCCACCCCACCCCACCCCTCTGGGGGACAAAGGGGGAAGGGAGGCCCGGCGTCTGGATGGGTCGGTGTCCACGTCACGTCATCCGGGCCGGGCGGGGGTTGGGTGGTCGCAAGGTGCCTCCAACCCGCGCAACCCGCGCTGCGCCCATTAGATCCGGATCAGCGGCGGGCATCCCGCGCTCTCCCCCCAGCAGTCTCTGTGTGGCCTTCCGTCCACGGGCCCGGGCGAGCGCCCCAACACGATGCGGAACGAAGAGGGATGCGGCTGGAGCGGCCCGAGGGGCTCAGATGGATCGGTTCACGGCAAACGGCGCCCCGCGTGATATTTCCACCCGTGATATTTCCACCCGTGCTTGGGGTAAATCCTATGCCGTCGCAGCCTTCTGGCCCGGGGCTATGATGAGGTTCGAGCCCCGCACTCGGCCGTCGCTTCCACCTCCACCTCCACCATATGTGATCACACACGCAGTAAACAGCGGATGTGTGGCTGCAGGGCAGGTGTTCTCGGGTTCACGAGGCGTGGAGCTTGCTGGCTACGATCAAGATCGATTATTGTCCGCATCTAGAGTACGGATAGATCTGATATATGTTTATGTAGGGCTTACTTATAGCATGCAGCGTGCGGGATTGTGTCTTGTGTGTACGGAAGGTACGGCAAGGGACGACTCGGTCGGGGCTCGGCCAGGGAGGTAGGGTAAAGGCTGATGGGGTAGCGGAGTGCTTTCATTCGTCCAGTCACGCAGCTAGACCAGGTAGTCAGGCAGGATAGCGTAGCGTTAGTTGGAGGGCAGTTGGGAGCCGTACAGGTTCCGTCCGTACACGTACGAACACCAAGAAATGCCCTTCATTCCCTCCACCCGTTCATTCATCCGATGCACAGCTATGCGATATCCCGCAATATCGGCCCAACGGAGGACCGAAGCTTCTATTCTTCGAAGAAACAAATTTATCTTGATGCTTCGAGTCCTTCATTCGCAGCCGCGGCGCGTGCCGGCAGGCGGGCGGGCGGGCGGGCGCATCGGCGGCCCCCATCGGCCGCAACGCCGCTGCGTGCCGCCGAGTAGCTGGCTGGCGAGCGGGCATGCTCTGGATGTCGCATTTTGCCGTTTGACGCTGCGGGTCGTTTTGATTTTTTTGTTTTTGTGGGAAGTCCGGGGGTGGGGTGGGGGGTTGCAAGCGGCGTTGCCCTTTTGCGGTTTCGCTGTCTTTATTGACAAGGGGGGGTTACGAGCGGCGGTTCGAGGCTTCGAGCCGACCTGCTGGTGAGGAAGGGGGAGTCGCAGACCCACACACCCACACACCCACACACCTGGAGTGCGCGCCGGGCACTCCTCTGCACAGGGTCAGTTGCTGACGGTTGCGACGGTTGCGCCGGTTGCGATGATGAGGTGGTTGATCGCAGTACAGGTTTATAGGTTGCTATGGGGTGAGTAGAGATCAGGCCCCACGGCCCCAAGACCTCCGGGCCAAGTGAGCCACGAGGGTGAGTAGCAACTTACATGTGCCGCTGTGGTGCCATTGGGCACCAATGGCCACAGCAGTGCCCAACAGTCGCCCGTGTACGTATATTGTGTACGTAGCAGTGCCCGACCCGTAAGGTGCGCTGACCGCCAGCGGGCAGCAGGACGTGGTACGCTGAGGTACAGTGCGGTACGGCAGAAAGTCGTATTTGTTTTCCTCCTGCCGATCCGTGCCGAACTCAAGCGCAGATGGGAGGGGCAGACGCATCGCAGGGCGCCCCTTGGCTTACTGCTTGTGTACGGTACTACGTGGATGGGTTTAGGTAGGGTATCCTGTGACGGCGGTGGCAGGTGTGGTGGCAGGTGTGGTGACAGGTGTGGTGGCAGGTGTGGTGGTGGTGCAACGAGGGGCTTCCGCCGAAACAAGCCATTTGTCCACTCTTTTTAAGTTAGGCACAACCAAACTGTGTGGCGCGTGGTCAAAGCTGCGCCGCCCGTCTTGAGCGGCAGACTTTCCGCCGTCCCTTCCCGACACATCAGTCGTAATCCGGATGTATGCGCGCTGAGTGCAGCGCTGGGTGCTCCACGGGTGGTGGTAGCTGAGGTAATGGGGTGCCTCCCTGTGTGGGCTAGCGACCTTCCCTGTGCTGGGCTTTATCCACTTCTAGGGATTCCGCCCGTTGCTGTGCCTGTCCCTTTGGTAGTGTTGCCCCGCTGTGCGCCTCTGCTTGCGAAGGTGGCTGCCTGGGTGAGGTTATGGCCTTCTGTGGTGTTTGTTCGCAGCGTTGAGGTGTGGAGGTGTCTTGCCGCCTTGTCGGTGGGGCCTGCTGGGGCTTGCCCTGGTATACGCCGTTGATCCCGTTTCGGGGTCCGCTGTAATGAACACTCACTCACTCATTCAGATTGGTTTGCATCTGTAGCAGCAGCCTCACAGACTATCATAAACACAGAGCCCGACAGCCACATCCGCCGCCTTGCCTCCTGACCGTCAACTTTGCCTGACAAATCCACCTTCACCACATCCATCCTTATAGTACGACAGTACGACTGGGACTCGGACGCTGTACGAATGCGCCGTCGATGATTTTCTCGCAATTCATATTTTTTATATGTACCGTACCGTGTAATGAGAGATATGTTGCTCAAATGAACGCAGCGCAGGCGTCGTACAGCCCGGGTGACGAGCACCACACACACACGGTGATGCCGTACCACACTGCGCCGTACTGAACAACCACGCGACACATACGCCACCTGCTGTTGTCCTCCACAGCCGGAAGCAGGTGCGAATGCACATGGTGTGTCGTATTTTGTGAGTACACACAAAACCATACAATCACAACTTGTAGTTACAGGTACAAACACGTCAAAAGTGTGCGGTACGGTTCGTACCCGGGCACGTAGATATCGTACAGGTAAAAAATCATGTGATAAAATACATGGACCATTAAGTCACAACATGGTAATAGAGGCGCAGCGGAAGATCCGGGGGGAGATGGGTGAAGCAGGCTGAGGGGGGTCGGGGGCGCCTATCGGCGGCCGGCCCGACAAGAGGAGGAAGAGGAGGCGACGAGGGGGAGGATCCTAGAGAGAGAGAACGACGACGGCCAGAGACAGAGATACGGGGAGAGGCGAGAGGGAGGGAGGGAGGGCGAGGTGAAGAGGGCGGGCGCCACCGCGGCGTAGCACACCGCTGGCGGCCGGTACTCGAGGGGACACATGCGCGCCCACTCGCTCGGCGCATGAGGGCACGGAGCCGCCGCCCCCGTCCGTGTGCTGTTGCATGCACTGTCGCTTGCATCCATACCGTCTCCCGGTGGCGCATCTCTGGGTCGTGGCACAGTGCCCCCGTGCATGTGTACGGCAAGTGTACGGAATGTGCTCCCTCCCCCCGAAGCTCCAAGATCCAGCCGGCCTGAGATCCATGAATGCGGGCCGCGGCGAAGTGCATGCATGCATCATGAATGATATGCATCCCACCCCGCCCCGCCTTTGGGGGACCTAGAGGCACTCGCGTCCCACGCACGTGAAAAATCCTATCGGACCCGCGTCCCCGTCGTACACCGTCGTACACCGTGACTACGGTACTTATGCGCGCCCCTTCCGTCTCCCCCCGCCGCGCACCGCCATCCCCAACCTACCACCGCCCACGCACCGGCTCCGCCGCCACCCACGACTCACCACCACAGCAACCGTTTACAACCCAACCCTCCGCCCCCATAAAACACCGCCAGACAGACAGCCGGCCTTGTGCACACCCAACAGCCTCCCCTCGGAAGTCCAGGGGGGCCCTCACGGGGGGCGGCCTCCAGCAGCTCCGGTTCTGCTCCGAAGC
Organism: Eudorina sp. 2006-703-Eu-15; assembly: GCA_003117195.1. NCBI lineage: Eukaryota > Viridiplantae > Chlorophyta > Chlorophyceae > Chlamydomonadales > Volvocaceae > Eudorina > Eudorina sp. 2006-703-Eu-15. The sequence continues at coordinate 101,229 of BDSI01000214.1, forward strand.
TCTGGGCCATCTCCTCCCCCCTCCTGGAGCACCGCCCTCCTCTCAAACCATCCAGACCTCTGGACCATTAGTTCCCGCCGCCGCCGCCGCCGCCGCCGCCGCCGCCGCCGCCACCACCGCCACCACCGCCACCGCCACCGCCACCACCACCAGCCGACATGTGCTGTCCCCTCCATCGCCACCACCACCACCAGCACGCAGCGCCACCGACATATGCCGTCTGGCGGCAGGTGCACCCCGGGTAGGTTAGGTGGCCGCCCGTGGCCGACCCCCGGGCGTGCTCCCCACGACTCATCCACACGATGCGCTCCCTCCTGCACAACGGGACCGCTCCCCCAGGCCGGCCGGCGAGGCCCGGGGCCGTCCCCCGTTCCCTCTATCCACACATCCACACACCTGCATCTGGGATCGGTCGGTCGGGTTATTTTTCTGAACACATACATCCACACACACATCCATAGTATATGGGCCCGGGCGGTTCTGGGCGGGTGTGTCATTCAACACACACACACACACAGACACACAGACACACACACACACACATCCGTACACATGTACACATACACACATGTGCCAAACGGCACCTCACCTCCCTTCCCCCGCCCAAACCGCCTGCGCACCCTCAGCCCCCCGGCTTGCGGTCGTACGGCACGGCTGGGGCCATCATCAGAGCTTGAGGCGGGCTCGTACGAACTCCAGGGTGTCCAGGAACATCAGGACCTGTACGGCATATCGTACATGACCAAGACATACAATGACCAAGGCCAGTTGTCGTGGAAATAATGCATGCAACGACAGTACAGCAGTACGGCACCCTCTCAGGAGCGCATTCGGCAGCATCTTCAGGGCATCAACAACAGCGCCTCGCGTGAGTGCTGCGGGGGTGCATGAGTTGCGTGGAGTCGGGCGGGCGGGGTAGTTACCGCCGTGCATCAATATATAATACATAATCGCGGGCGTATCGCGGATTACACATTCCGTCCAGTCTCATTGGCGGCATAGCCGCGGAACGAGAGGCCATCTCCGCATTTCGGGATTTTAAACAAAATGTGGGCACGGCAACCCATCCTCCCAAGCGCTTTTCCGTACTGCCGTCCACCGTACGATCGCGTCGTACACCTCACCTGCGCCAGCAGCATTATGACCACGAACACGCCCATCACCACCCCGCCGCTGCCGCCGCCGCCGCCGCCAACAAACAGCCGCCTGAACAGTCCGATGACGCCGCCGCTGCCGCCGTCAGCGGCGGCGCCGCCGGCGGCGGCGGCGCCGCCGCCGCCGCGGCGCTTGGCGGCCCTGGCCGCTGCGCGGCGCGCGGCGCGTCGAGCGGCCGCGCCCTCGCCGCCGTCCTCATCGCCGTCCTCACCCTCAGGTGAAGGAAGTGGTGGGGGATCGGGGATCGGGGAGATGGGCGAGATGGGCGAGCACCACCGAGCCGCGAGACATGAAGTTGGGCGGCATGTGCGTGTGCGCGTGCGTGCACACACCGACGAAGGGCTCGAAGAAACATGTCGGGCATCAATCAAACATTGGCACCCCCGTTACCATTTGTGTGGTGGTTCACCCCCCATCCCCCCATTTGACAACGTTTCTGCTGTAACATCCTTAACAATGTAACACTCAATCATGTAACATCCTTAGAAAATAATTGGTAGATGGAAAGCCCACCTCCTCGTCCTCCTCGTCCTCGCCCTCCTCCTCCTCGTCCTCCTCCTCCCGCTCGTCGCCCAAGTCGTCCACGTCCAGGTTTGACTGTACGACATGGGCCGTACGACAGCGTGGACGAGGTGAGGGGAGGGGGAAGCAGCATCGCCGGTGCGCGTACGGCCGATGGCGGGCGGGCGCCTCTGCGGGCCTGCCATGTCTTGCCGTACCTTGTCCGGTCCGCAAGACCAAAGGCAGCCCACAATCCCCCAGTCGCAGAGTGTGGGTTGGATCCAACTATCCAAAAACGTTGGATCCAAGTTTACTAAAGAGCGTTGTATCCAACTCTTTAAGAGCCTTGGATCCAATATTCAAGAGCGTTGGATCCACATATTTAAACGATCTCCCGTGTACGGAAGAGCGCAGGGCAATAGCAACCGCTCAAGCCCGTCAGGTCGTATCGTCGACCGCGCTCTGACCTTCCCTGCACCGCTTTTTAAGATTCGTACACAGTAATATTCACAGTACCGTACACATCCGTACACACGCGTACCTCGGCGGCAAACCAGGCCGCCCGGTTGACCAGCACGTTGATCAGCTCCCCCAGGAACTCCTCCTGGGCCTTATGGGGCGGCAGAGGCCGGAGGCGCGTCCGCAGAGGCCGTGGGTCGGCGGGCGGCGGGCCGGGGGGCGATGACGGCGCATACATCGGCAGACGGCCAGAGGTAGGAGAGGGTTGTCGTGGTGGGGTCAGTCGGGCCACCAGAGGGCGGGCGGATGGGGGCAGGGTGCGCATTGGAGGTGCCGATTGCCACAGCGAAGCTCCGGCCCCTCCTCGCACACACACACACACACACATCATGGAGCACCCGACTGCATACCCGGACCCAGCAAGGCCTGACGCGTGCGAGCCGCCTAGCTCTGGCTCAGCTGGACAGGCAGGCCTGCCAGAGGGTGCAACCCTAGCTAGTACGATTAGGTTGGGACGCGGGACCAGGCTAGTTTTACCGCACCAAGCAGGGGCGCGCCTCCGAAACGCGCCCTGGGTGCTGCAAGGACTTGAGGAGGTTGAACAGCGGACTGCGAGGCGCAGACCGCCCGGGATGGGCCTTCGCCCACTCCCTTGAGGGGGCACAGCGGTCACCGATCCTCGGGGATCGGGCACGCGCCCTTGGTTGAGAGCGAGGGGACAGAGGCCCCTTACGCCCCTTTCCCCCGTATCCGGGGGAAAGTGCTTCAGCGGTCTCCCGTATGGGGCGGGTTAGCGCCCCCGGCCAGTGTCGGCCCGGCAGATATGTAACGATTCACACACACACACACACACACACACACACACACACACACACACACACACACACACACACACACACCGCTACTTTGCTGGCGTCCCGGCGCCCACCGGCGCTCGACAACGATACGGGGCGCTGCAGCATCACGGACTACACCACCTTGGGACTACATATGGTCGACATACTTCGCCCTGGCATGTTGGTAACTCTGGTCTCGGTCTCAGTCGTCGGTTGCATTGCTGGACACTTATTCGCGACTCAGCTTTTCTCCTTGCTAACACACACACACACCAGGGTCAGTATCCTGTCCGAGTTTTTGTCTGTTTTCTTCGACACACACACTCCAGGAGATAATACCAAGGGAGGGCCCCCCTGAGTGCTGTGGACGTCGACGTCGGCCGGAACGTGACGCAAGCAGGGTCACGGTCCAGGGAAGGCAACCCACTAACAGGGTCCAGGGGAGGCAACCCACCAACAGAACGACAACGACACACCCAACCCGGATAGAGCCGCCGCCGACAATGCCCCGTGCCAATCCAATGCATCCATCACGCCACCCGTCCGCGGCCGGCTGGGTGCGCTGTCGTACTGCCGTACTGCCGTACCTGGTTGGCCTCCTGCAGGGCGGCCGCAGATTGGCCCCCCGGGATGCCAAAGGCCCGACACAGCGCCCCTGCGAGCACCCGGGGGGGGGGGTCCCACGGAGGGAGGGAGGGGGCAGGGTGAGGGGGAAGGGGCAGGGTGAGGGTGAGGGGGCAGGGGGAGGGGGCAGGGGGAGGGGGAGGGGACAGGGGTAGGGGGAGGGACCCGCATGTTGGCACCACGTAGGGCTCGACACCATTAGAGGGGGGGAGGTGCAGCTTGGTCCCGACACTGACAAGGAGCGCAAGCGTGCAACGACATCGACCCAGGCTTGCAGGTAAGGCTGAGGGCGGGGGCGCAGGCGCCGAAAGGGGGTCCGTGCCGCACACCCGCCGTGCCGCACACCCGGGGAGAACCAGCCGAGCACGAAACAACCGCCGTACCCGTAGTCCCGTGCCCGTACCCGTACCCGTCGAGTCGTCGAAGAACGCGAAGAAGGAGGCCACCTTGCGCGGCCGGGCCGCCCGGCCGCCCGCCGCCGCCGCGCCCTCCTTCGCCTCGCGCGCGGGGGCCCGCACCGCCACCGTCAGATCGCGACCCGGCTGCCAGTCGATGGGGTCGGACTGCCCGGGTGATGCGGGGCAGCACGGGATGGCCAGGGTTGAGGGGGGCCGAGAGGGTTGAGGGGGGCCGAGAGGGTTGAGGGGGGCCGAGAGGGTTGAGGGGGGCCGAGAGGGTTGAGGGGGGCCGAGAGGGTTGCGGGTAGGGGTACAGGAAAGTGGTCGACATGTTGAGGGGGGGGAAAGAGGGTTTAGGAAGTGGGCAGACGTATTCAAACTGCGCTGCTGCCAGAGCAAAATTGGGGAGGGGGAACTTCAGCGGAGAGAGCAGGTTGAGGGGTGTTCCCCTCCCACCCCCCTTTGCCCGGCGCAACCGCAGCAGCGCCGCCTCACCTGTACGGCAATGACCCACATCCGGTTGAGGCTGCCGCCCGGCGCGTGGAACGTGAACTTCTTGACGAGGACCGAGTTGGTGAAGTAGGGGTTGGGCAGGAACTCCAGCTCCACTGCAAGACAGGGGGAGGGGAGGGTGCGGGAAATTGGTAGACAGGGGGAGGGGAGGGTGCGGGAAATTGGTAGACAGGGGGAGGGGAGGGTGCGGGAAATTGGTAGACAGGGGGAGGGGAGGGTGCGGGAAATTGGTAGACAGGGGAGGGGAGCGGAGGCGGCGGGGTGACGACGGGGGGCGGGGGAGGGGGACGGCGGCGTCAGCCAACCGGACAACTAGCACACAATCGGTGATTGTTTCGCGATTTCGCTGTCTGCGTTGACAAAAAGGGGGACCAGGAAGTTGGTGAGCGTGGAATGGCTGGCGGCCGGGGGAGGGCCAAAGCCGGCAGGTGCAGGGAGTGACAGGGTCCCAGGGGCCAGGCGGACCCTGGCGTCCTGTGCAACAAGACAGTACTGCAATGTCGCCCGGCCGCGAACTCCCAACCAACAAGTACGACATTACACACGTCGTACTGCCTCGTTACGAAGCTTCAAGTAACATCGTGCGGCTCCCCCTCCGGCCCCTCCCACAAGGACGCACTCACGGCTGAGTCGGCGCTGAGGGTCCTCGGCTGAGGGCATACGACTGGTATCCCATACCAGCCGTACGTCCGCCAAGTACGACAGCGCGCGCTCGTCCCGGTGCTGTACGAGCAGGGAACCGAAGGGCGCGGCGCGCAGGGCGCGCAGCCAGAAGGCGGGCACGGAGAGCTTGCTGCTGGCGGCTGCGCAGAGAAGTTGGGTGGGGCACGTGGCAGGCGATGACAATTGGGGGGAATACAGAAAGTTAATTGGTAAAGACATACTCAAAAACTGCGCTGCAGCCAGAGAGCAAAGGTCCGGAGAAGGACCAGCTGTACCAGGAGGATCTCCAGCGATGCAGGTGGGGGGGGACGTTACGTGGAGTCGACTGGCAGGCAACGACAAAGCCGTCGTGGATAAGTGGGAAGGGGTTGGGTGGAAGAGGCTGATGTGGAAGATGGAGCCGTTGAGCGGGCCGGGGCCGGGGCCGGGGCCGGGGCCGGGGCCGGGGCCGGGGCCGGGGCCGGGGCCGGGGCCGGGGCCGGGGACGTGGTTCCCTCCCCCCTCCGCTCCAAGGCGCCTCCCCGCCCCCCCTGCCCCCGCAAACCCTCCCCTCCCCTCCCCGCCACCCCACCTCTCCACCCTACCTGCCCCATCTACACTGCAAGTCAGCGCAGCGCAGCCACGAATCCCCCGACCCCTCCTCAACGCGCCTCCGCCACCCACCGGCCGGCCCCACGAGCAGCGTTCGCCTCCTGGCCGCCAGCCTCGCCACCTCCTCCACGTGCCTCACCCACGCCTCCCACTCGCCCCGCCGCATCGCCGCCGCTAGGTCGTCCAGCTGACGCTGCTGGGCCTGCGGGGGCGGACCATCGGGGTTGGGGTTGGGGTTGGGGTTGGGCTGGGTTGAGGTTGGGATATTCCAGTAGATACGTGCCGGAGGGGTTGTAGGAAATTGGTACAAACAACGTATTCAACATACTCAAAGGTCCGGTGAATAATCAACTGTACTAGGAGGATCTCTCCAGCGATGCGACGGCGTCCCACCTCGCAGGCCTTGTAGACAAATACTGACTGAAAGCGCAAATACCGAAACGACTGACTGTCAGAGAGCAAAGGTGACACGGCGAGAGGTGGTGGTCGGCACAGCCCAATGCGCTGCGCTGGCCCCTCACCCCTCACCTCCCCCCGGCGGCCCCCCGGCCCCCCTCACCTCCCCGCCCCCCCCTCCTCACCTCCCCGGCCCCCCTCAACCCCCAATCCCCCCCCTCACCCCTCAATCCCCCCCCAACCCCGACATCCTCACCACCAGCGCGTGCAGCGCCCTCTGAGCCCCCAGCGCCAGGGAGGCCACGTCCCCCGCGGGGCTGCCGCTGACCAGCTGGAACCCGCCCTCCTCCTCCTCCTCCACCTCCTCCGCGTCGTCGCCGCCACCGCGGTTGCGGGCCTGTTTCGCGCAGCCAAACGGGGCGGGGGGGGGGGGGCGCGCGGGGGTGAGGCACGTGGAGGAGGTGGCGAGGCTGGCGGCCAGGAGGCGAACGCTGCTCGTGGGGTGCCGCTTCATTTCGGCCTCGCCGCCCCTTCTTTTCCTCACCCCGGCCTCCGTCCCCTCCCTGGACCCCACAACATCGCCCGACCCCCTACTCCCGTCTCGCTCTGGCAGCAGCGCAGTTTGAAATGTCTACCAAGCTCCTGTACCCTCCCGTACCACCCTCAACCTCGCGAACCCCCCCCCACCCCGCCCCGGTCCTCACCTTCGCTGCCCCCGCCGCCCCCGCGCCCCCCGCGGTGTGCCCCGCCAGGTACAGGGTGGTGGCCCGGGGCACCACCAGCTTCACGATCGCCTCCATCAGCTCCGCGTCTTGGGCACGTCGCTGCCGCAGCCGCGCCGTCGCCGCCGCCGCCGCCGCAGCCCCGCCGCCCTCCTCCGCCGCCGCCTCGTCCTCCTCCAGCTCTGCCTCCGCGTCGTCCTCCTCCTCGTCCTCCTCCTCCTCGTCGCCGTCCTCGACGGTGGGGTCGACCTGGGTGAGCGCGCGGGAAGACAGGGCCCCGGGATGCGGCGCCGCGGGCAGTGGGCGCGGAGATGGGCGGCGGGGTGAACGGCGTGTATGTTAAACTCACCAGTCCATCATAACACTGTCGAATTTCGAGCGCTCGAGCCTATTTAGGCACCAGTCGCGTCCCCTCAACCACGCCGGAGAATACGCGGATTTACTATCGTTTTTGAAGAATTCTATAACATGCTAAAATTGGTAATTATACAAAGTAAACAGTAAACAAGATATAAAACACCCCGCCGGGGAAGGCTCCAGCGGGAACGCAGAGCCGAGAGGGCGGCGGCCGCTCGGTCAGGACTGAGACCTCGCCGCCCCGATTGGGGGGCCAGCGGCACAGCCCGTCCCGGCGGGGCCGCGCCAGGGGGATATAGGAAATGGGTAGAACATTTGTACTGCGCTGCTGCCAGGGGGAGAGGCAGAGGCAGAGGCGCAGCCTAAACAGGGGCCCCTCTCCCCCTCACCCTCACCCTCACCTCCCGCCGTCGGTGCATCTTGCCGCCCGTGAGTGGGAGGAAGAAGCGGAAGAAGGACGGGCAGGGGCGCCGCCTGGATCGCCACGGGGGAAAGGGGCAAGCGAAGGGGTGGGCGGGAATGGCGGGGGTGGGGGCGCTGTTGACGGACTGTCACAGACAGCTTGCGCGGATGGCGGAAAGCCAACCTTTGGCTCCTTGAGGGAAGATAACTGAGGGCGGATGGCGGAAGGTCGAGGCGCGCGGGGGCCCAAGGGCCGACCATCGGGGGGGGGTGTCTGGCTGGTTGAGGCGCCGGGGCAGCTCCGCGGTACGGTACTCGGGCTTCATCCGGACTGCAGCCAGCTGCCGACTCCGTACACACAGCCCCCCTCCCCGCCAGGCAATGCCGTACGTCCGTACAAATACACAATGACGCACGGCACACGTCGGTCCTATCCGGTCCGGCGCGACGCCGCGCAGGACACAGCGCCTCTGTCACGATGTTCCTTGAAGGGAGCAGACTGCGCATTTTGAGTATTTGACGACAGACCCCGCGCATCCGGCCACAGCAGCGCTTCCCAACAAACCCTCCCCGCCCACATCCCGAGCCCCCTGTCCGGAACGCACCTGGTGGTGGCGGTGGTAGTGGCGGTGCCGCCGGCGGCCGGCTCCTCCTCCTCCCCCTCCTCCTGCTCCCCTTCCACCGCCTCCTCCTCCTGCTCCTCCTCCTGCTCCTCCTCCTCCGGGTCAGGCAGGTCAGGCGCGGGCCCGCCGTGCTTGCCGTGGTGGCGCTTGGACCGGGAGGGCACCGCCGGCGGCGGCGCGGCGGCGGCAGCGGCGCCCTGCAGCCCCCGGCACGGCAATGTACGGCAATGTACGGCAATTTACGACACATGTGAGGACAACAATAAAGGAGAGATCTCAGATCTGGGATTGCGGCGGCGGGCGAGGAGATGGATTGGGACACAGGGGATGGATACACGCTTCCTCATTAACGTAGCCGCCGAACCATCCCTCGCCGCTTGGGACTTCCTCGACGGACTTCCTCGACAGAGGCGTCCGAGGCCCCTCCTCAGGTCGCATGCGAACCCCCGCGCTCCGCTCCCACCGGGCCCCGACCTCCACTCCGGACCGCGGGCCTGACGATCCCGCCTGCCCCTTGTTGGCCCCCCTCCCGCACACCTTCTTCCCCTTGCCCTTCTTCTTGCCACCGCCGCTGGCGGCACCGCCGCCGCCCGCGGCCTTCCCCGCTGCTGCCGCCTTTTGCTGCTGCTGCTTGTCGCCCTTCTTCCCCGACCCTGTCGCCACCGCCGCCGCCGGCTGCTGCTGCTTCTGCTGCTCCGCCCGCACCAGCAGGCTCCGGCCCGGCTTCCAGTCAATGACGGTGTACTCGTCCCGCCAGCTCTCCAGGTTCCGGATCAAGTCGCCCAGCCCGGCGCCGCCGCCGCCGCCGGCGTCCTCGCGCCCGCCGTGCTCGTCCTGCGTCGGCGCCTTGGCGGCTGCCCGCCGGATGAACGTACCCTTGCGGAGCACCTACACGCGTCCCCACAGCTGCCCCGGTCGGTCTATTGCGGTATCGGCCACTGGGCGGGGTAGGGTGGGTGCCTTTGCCGAACACACCCGTGCACACTCACGGCTCAGTTTCTTAGTTTCTCGCGGCTCAGTTTTCTTTTACACACACAAAAACACACACACACACACACACAATTTTCACTTGCGGTATGTCGCGCGGCCCGAGCGCCGCGGCCCGCTCGCTTGCTGTGTCGTACATTACCTTGTTGTGGAAGTACGGATTGGGCGCGAAGTGGAACTCCAGCGCCAGACCCATGGGTCCGACCACGTAGCGCACGTCCTCCAGGTACTCCAGGGCGCATCGGTCGCGCGGGGTGATGACTTCCGCCAGCTTCTCCTGGTGGTGGTGGTGGTGGTGGGGGGGGTGGGGGTGGTGATGGGGGGCCCGACACAACGAGGACGATCAAGGGCATGAAGAGGCCGGGCCATGGGGGTAAGGAGAGACCGGGCCATGGGGGGAAGGGGACAACGGGTATCGGAAATTGGTGGACAGATTGAAACTGCGCTGCTGCCAGAGCAAACTCCCGCAGGGAGGAAGAGGGGTATAGGAAATCGGTAGACACATTTATACAGGGAGGAAGGGGGAGGCCCCGAGGGGACAGGGCACCACGTTGGCACGGTCGTCGATGGCATATGAGATATGACCCCACGGCAACACCCGGACCTGGCCCTCTCCCCCATAACCCACGATCGTAAGCGGCCGGGCCCCCCCTGGAACACCCCAACTAACTAACCGGTTGATTTCTTTTTTCAATGTAACCCCAACTAACTAGCCGCCTCATGACACGAGCACCACGCCTGGTCCACCGCTCCACCCTCACCACCTTCCCTCCCTCACACACCGCTTCCCCCCCCCCGGGCGCCCGCCGACATGACGTCACCGCATCCCCGCCCCTTGGCACAGCTTGGCACAGCTTGGCACAGCTTGGCACAGCTTGGCACAGCTTGGCACAGCTTGGTCTACATATGCCTGGCATCGCACCCCTGTGCTCTCGTTGCTTCGAAGCAACGCTGGCACTCCTTGCCGGGACAGCGGGTTGAGTGACCTGGATCAGCAACCCCCAAATGCAGCATCTTCCTGGCCAGCACCTTTATTATGTTTCGACCCAGATCCCAAACGTCGTGACCCAGATCCCAAACGTTGTGACCCAGATCCCAAATCACACCCCCGATGCGCGCACCTGGTTGCACAGCGCATTGAGCCAGAAGAACGGCACGCCCCGCGCCACGGCGCCCTTCCCAATCGCGCTGCCCGCCTTGCCACCGCCGCCGACGGCAGCCCCGCCGCCCTTGGCATCGGGCGCACCAGCCGCCGCGGCCGCCGCCGCCGCAGCAGCAGCCCCCTGGGGCTTGAAACCCTGCGCGGTGAGACGCGGCGCGCAGGGCCCGCAGACGCGCGGTGTGATCAAGTCACACGGGAATCATGCCGTATTCCATAAGCAGCAACAAGCGACGAAGGATTGCTGCCTCGCAGCAGCCAGTGATGGGGCCGGGCGTTTCGGGTTCAGGCGGGCGGCTCCGCCGCTTCCAACCTTATTTCCCGTACCGTCGTACAACGGTCAACCCACACATTCGTACACCGTACACAACACGGGTATCCAGCCCGTGTCCCGGCGGCGGTTGGGAATACATGAATGGGGACCCCTGGGGTCCCGTAAGAGGTGTCGCGAGGGGGGTTATGGCAAGGTAGGGCGGCTTGGAGCAGGAGCTGGGAGGCCCGAACGGCGGGGTCGGACCCGTGGGTCGCCACGGCAATGTTCACCGATTCGCCATGTCGGAGCTCCACCGTAGGAGGTCGGACACATATTATATTTGCATTTTAATGTCCAAACCAAGCTGTGACACCATCCGGCTGTGACACCATTCGGCAGAACATCCAATGTAGGTAGCTTCCCTGCTGTATCGTGAAACAAATCCAAGCAGTGAAAAAAGTCCCGGAGACACAAAAACAAAAATCAAGTACAAATCAAATATAGGAAATGTCCGGCAGACACACAAGAAATTGCAGCACAGAAAAGTAATGGAAACCGGGACATGGTTCACACAATGCCCGTGCGTTTGCGCAGCTGCTCCAGGCATCCACCCAACCATCCAGCCAGCCACACGCTCGGCCCGTATCATAACAGCACTCAGCGCATCAACGCCTTCACCTCCTGCTGCCCATTTCAGACATAAAGATTACCGATCCCACTGCAGGGTTGGGGCTGGACTGTGCTAGGCACCCGAAGACTGGCACACCTCGCGGGCACGTCGTGTCGTACCTTCAATTCCTCCGCCGTGGGCTCCGACTGCCCCGTGACGAGCTCATACCTGCCGTATCGTACGGACGCAATATTTGGCTGTTTGAAAAACATTTATTCAGCATGATCAACGAATGGGCAGCTGCGAAGCGCGCAGAGCCGCGGGTGTGCGTTCGCCATGCTTATGACCGATGTGGGTCGGCCAGCAAAGCTTCCGATGACGTGTCACGTTATTCGAAAATGCGGAAATTTTCGGGGACTGGAATGGGGGCCATGGGCCACGAAGCCGTGCGCTGAAGGATGGCTTGGGGGCTTGGCTGCTGACTGCTGGGGAGGCGCGGGAAGGTGACGACGTCGCGGTCGACACCGAGCCGCCACCAGTGCGAATAAAAATGTATGCAATTGAGCGCGGCTACGATGTATAGCTCAGCACGCGTGAAACGTGTGCGTTGGATGTGGCAAGCCAAGGAAAGCCTCACGACAAAGTCGTTTCCATCGTCACGACGAAACAGCCCCACGAGCCCCCGAATAATGCGCCTCAGCACGGTTTTCAGTAACAACATTATGTGGCAAACATTTGGGATGTGTGGCAAGCATGACCGGCCCCGTCATCCTGTGTTTGGTGTGGCGGGCGAGGTCCGTGACAGCGAAAAGCCCTCGTTCCGCTTCATCCACATACCGGCGCTGGAGTAGCGGCTCTCGTGCCCGAAGATATTCCCGAAGGAGCTCCTCGTTGCGCTGCTGCTGGCCTCGGTGTGAAGCCTCGATTTGAGCCTGTTGATAGTGCACTGTCGGTTGGCAGCTCCGCGGCACGCACTCACGAAATAATGCACTGCACACTGACCTCGATTTCCTTGATTGCCGCTAAGACCTTTTTCTCGGCCATTTTCGCCTCGCTTCCACGAGAGAGTGGAAATTTGAGAGGGAAACGGCTTACTTTATCGGACACACGACATCGCTGAAAGGACTTCGAAGAAGCAACATGAAAAATTGATGTCAGGGTACTGGTAAAAATGCCTGTTTCCTGGACTCTGGCAGATGGAAGGCATCCTGCCGTACGAATGACTCTGAAAGCCAAAATGTTTTGATTGCGTTACTTCTTCATGGGGCGGAAGAACATTCATCAGGACATCACCTATGACACAAGCTGTGCACTGTTGCCCTGGAAGTTGGGGATGCAATCTTCCGTAAGGCCGTCATAGTTGTGGAGATTTGTTCCACTGCTGTCTAACGGGTCATGGAATCAATCAAAGGGCACCCGGAACACGTGGAGACAGTGTTCGGGGAGTCCATCGTTGCACGAGATGAGTCCTTGGTCGTTTTGGCGGGCGCATCCGGCCTTGGGCCACCTGACCTCTGCTGGCTACAAAAGGCTCCTAAAAGTGCCCTAACGGGATCCAGCGGCGAATCGAAGGGCTACTATCACTGCTGCCTGGGCGTGGACGCATCGTCATCGGCCGCAGTCGCGGCGTACTTTGCGACCCTTACATCCCTTGTGGAGCCCCCAACGTTCCTACAGGTATGAACCGCGCAGCTGTGGGGCTCCCATCGGGGATAGCCAGGAACCGCTCAACACGCCAACCCTCCCCGCCCCTTTCCCCCGCCATCCCGAGCCCTCTCCCTCGTGCCTGGCCCTCTCCCTCGCCTCCCTCGTTTGTGGCCCTCGGAGCACGTGCTGCCGTATACACCACCTGCGTCACCAAACTCCTCACCCCGCGCACAGCCGCGCATAACGTCTTTCGAATCACCATATCTGTGCGCCTTGTGCCTCGAGCGCTTGTTGGTATGTCACGGACGCGCATGACGTGCCAGAACGACAGCTGGCCGGCACTCCAGGGGGACTGCCCGACCGGGGCTTTCCAGGGGACTCAGCCCGACCGGGGCTTTGAACGTCACACGTCCAGGACCCAGGGGCGGTCATGATCCCGGGGGGACAGGACATAGGGGAGACTATGATCCCGGGACGGGCCGCAGGGGCTTCATGATCCCGGGGGAACAGGACCGGACCGCAGGAACGGCAGCCTCAGAGCTGCGGGCCCGGCCAGGGACGCACTGGACAGAACTAGGGACGGCCTGGGCTTACTTCAGATGACCGGGGGATCGATCGCGAACGCCGCAGGGCCTGTTCAGCACGTCCGAGGTGCGGATCGAACGGGGGTTCTACTGCTGCTACGACCCGCTCACGCGGCTGGACGTGCGCTGCGAGCTGTGCATCCCGGGCGGGGTGGTGTGCGGGGCGCTGGACTGCGAGGGCAACGTGCACGACGTGACGGCCGAGCTCTGGCGCAACTGCGTGGTGCGTGTGTGTGTATGCGTGGGGGTTAGCTTTGGGGGGGACATTTTTAGCTGTGCCTGTGACTGCGACTGGGGTTGACTTTTGTCGGGCAGTACCCGCCCCGCCCTCCCTTTCCCCCCGCTCCCTCCCTTCCCCCTTGATTTTTCCAACAGTCCCACGGTTTCTTCAAACACGCCAGGAAACCCCAGGGTACTGCAAGCTGGCGAGGGGTCAGTGCATGCCGGGACTTGCGTTCTTAATATACCAATATCGTTCATTCTTAGCTCGGCGGCGGCGCGCTTACGGTAGCAGCAGCAACAGCAGCTGCAGCAGCGGCGTGCGCGGGGCATGCGCCCGCCTGGACTGCTTGTGGGTGCGGGCGCCGCCGGCAAGTCACCCGCCGTCACCCGTTGCCCTGATGCCCATGTTCTGCTGTACGGCAGGTGGCGAGCTTCCTCCGCGCGGAGCTGTACGACGCGGAGCTGGTGTCGTATTCGACGGTGCCGGTTGCGCGGTGGGTGTGCCGCGTGCGGCGGAGACGCGCGGCGTGTCCCCCGCGGCGACGGCCGACTCATGTGTGTAACATGAAATGCCCACCCGGAACCGCCCAGGCCCGGATATTTACCAAAACCTGCGATTTGCGTGTGTGTAATGTGTGTGCATTTGGCGGGGAGCGGGGGCTATATGCCGAGAGACAAGCCCAGGGATGTAGGGCAAGGGTGCGACCGGGCGTGGTGGCGGAGGCGGAGCGAAGGGGAGAGGGGCCCCCCGTCTCCCAGGTCCCGCGCGGGTCGGGGCTGTACGACACACCCGCGCGCCGACCAGCGGGCGGCGGTGGGATGGTGGGTGAGGGAGGGAGGTACGCGGGCAGGCGGTGGAGCTGGGGATTTTGGGTGACGGTGAGTTGCGAGAAGGAGAACTGGTGGTGGTGGTGGTGGTGGTGGTGGTGGTGGTGGTGGTGGTGGTGGTGGTGGTGGCGGTGGCGGTGGCGGTGGTGGTGGCGGTGGTGGCCGTGGCAGCCGGGCGCAGCCTGGGACGGTGGGACCGGACCAGGCAGCTGAGAGCTGAGAGTTGGGGTGCTGGGCGCCACCACCGGCCCATCCGATCTGCCCCTCGAGCGGCCAACGGCACCTAGAGGGCCACCTTGAGCCCGCGCGCTCCCTTCCCCCCTGGCTGGGCGTGTCTTGACTGTTTTTCCTGCTAGCTCCCTCCCCCCGGGCTTTAGGCAGCAGGATGGGGACTCTCTTCCCGCAAGTGAACATCCTCAGGCGCCAAAGTCTGATGGCCGGCCGCCGGAGTGACCCTACCCTGGAGTCTCTGCCGTACTACTACGTGCGAAACTCGTCCTCCCTCCACCCGCACTTTGGCCCCCACCCGATGCGCCTCCACCCCACCTCTCTTTGTGCCCGCCTCACCCACTACTGAGTTGTGCTGGGTATGCCCGGGTTCGTTCTTCGGGTTTATTTCTTTTGTCAATTTAGCCCCCTCACCCACAACGGCGCAGTATGAGAGTATGCTTGCCGATATTCATTTCCTAGGTCCCCCGGACCACCACGGCCCAATCTGTCTACCCTATACCCACGCGCCTTTGCTCTGGCAGCAGCGCAGTTTGAATGTGTCCATCATTTTTTCATATACCCCCCAATCCCCCAATCCCCCACCCCCGCGCCCCCACCCCCCCACCCCGGCAGCTACCCGCCGCTGCCCACCCCAGCGGACGAGTCCCGGCTGCTGGCGGCGGTGATGGGGCTGTACGAGGACGGCGTGCTGCCGGAGGCCCTGGACTCGCTGACGGTGGACCAGGTGGAGGGGGGCCTTGTGTTGGGGTAGGGTGGGGTGGAGAGGTCAAGGGGGCCCCGCTGTGTGTTGGGGTTGGGGTGGGACTTGGGGTGGGGGCGGTGGGGGCGGTGGCTGATGGGCGGTGGACATCGGGCAGGGCCGGTGGGACCAGGGAGGACGTGGGTGGGATGATCGAGCGGTGGGGGGGAGGGTTTGCACCACCCGTACCATTGTTTCGCTCCCGTTACTGTTCAAGAAGCCGCCGTCCCAGCGAAGCTTGAGCCTTAAAAGTTAGTGTCCCCTTCTTACTCCCTTCCCCCCTCCCCCGCCGCCCCCTCCTGTCCCATCTCCTGGCGCCCCACCCCCTCACCCCCTCACCCCAACCCCCCGTCCTTTGGGTTTATTTCTTTTTTCAATTTAACCCCAACCCCCCTCAGGCGGGCGGGGTGGTCCCCGAGCACGCGGACGTGGTGCTCCACACGCTGCTGCACTACTTCGCGAAGAGGCAGCGCTGGGCCACGGCGCTGGAGTTCTTCGCCAGGTGCGGTGACGTCATGGGGCAGGGTCTACGTCATTGGCGGAGGGTCGACGTCATGGGGCAGAGTCGTCGTAAGGGTTGGGGTCAGGGACGGGGTGGGTGGGCTTGGGTCGAGGCGCGTATCGGGGCCCTCATCGGGGGGTCTGCCTGCCAGCCGCGCCGGCCAGGGGGGGGGGTGGGCGGAGGGAGGCGGAGGAAGGCGCTGGAGGTGGAAGGAGGCAGCCGCCTGCCCCTGCCGGGGTCGGGGTCGAAGCGAAAACCCAGCCCGGAACGAACTTGGGTTCGGGGTGGATCGGGGGTCTGTCGGACAGCTGCCGGGGTATGTGTGTGTGTGTCTGTGTTGGTGTGTGGCTTAGGCGGGTAGAACAGGAGTGCGTGACATGCGAGGGGCCGAGTAGCTCCCCAAAAGTTGCCTTACGCGTGCATAATATACCCATGCCCGACCCATACAATAAATGAACGCTGCCGGTGTGTTCTGCCTGTGTGTGTTTAGAAAAACAAAACCCGACCGACCGTGTGTAAAAGATAACTGACCGTGTGTGTATGTGTGTGTATCGTCGGCGCGTGTCGAGCGGCGCTGCACCCCGGTGGATGGGTCTCTGGTGGGGTGTGTATCTGTGGCTGCAGCGAATGCGGGGCGGAGTTGAATTTGAATTTTTGAATTTGAGCTCCTCAAGCCCCCTTGTGCAAGGACACACATTTCGCTCGCAAAACACACACAAACACAAAAACAAACACACACAAACACAAACACACACCCCGCCCCGCGCGTGCGCGCGAGCGCAGGCTGTCGACCACCTACCCCACCGCCGCGCTGTACGTCGCTGCCGTACAGCGGGAGTGCGGCCTGTACGACGACGCGCTGTCGACGCTGACGCACGCTGTGGAGGAGGTCCCCGACGACCCGGTGCTGCTGGCGGGTCTCGCCACCGAGTGCCTCTACTCGGACCAGGTGGGGGCGTTGAGGAGGTTGTTAGGGTGGCGACGGAGACAGAGGATACCCGAAACCCGCCCGAATTATGTGTGTGTGGGGGGGTGAGGCGTGGGTGTGTAGGACATTGGTAGACATATTGAAGCTGCGCTGCTGCGGGGGATGGGGGCGTTGCTGGGCGGGGTGGGCGGGCTGGGAGCTAGATCCAGACGACCGGTTCCGTCTTCAATGTTTTCGGCGGGGGGGAGGGGCGGGGGGGGCCGGGGGGGGCCGGGGCACCTTCCCCGCCCCCCGATGCAAACTCGCTGAACCCTCCCCCTGACCCAGCTGCACTATGTGTCAACCGATTTCCATCGCCCATTTCCGTTCCCCCTCACCCCCCCGCCTCCCGTCAACCACCACCAACCCCTAACCACCAACCCCTAACCACCAACCGTCCCCAGGTGGATGCCGCCCTGCGCCTGGGCACCAAGGCCGCCCGACTGCGACCCCTGCTGCGGCCCGCCTGGCTGGCGCTGGCGCGCGCACATGTACGGCGCAATGACGGCGGCGCCACCGCCGCCGCCGCCGCCGCCGCCGCGCTGGTGGTGCTCAACCTGGTGCCGCCGCCGCCGGCACCCGGCAAGGAGACCGCCATGCTACATGTGAGCCGCCCCATACCCCCTCCCCCCCTTGCCACCCGCATCGACCCCGCCACGCGGGGGCAGATTCCCCCTCCCCGCCGCTGCACGGCTGCGGTGCCCTTCTCCCCTCCCACCCCCACCCCCACCCCCACGCGCCCCGGCCAGTGACAAGGGGGTTTGGGTAATGGGGACGGGGGTAGGGCGGCGCGTGACCCGGGTTGGTATCGTACTAACTTCCCAACTACCAACTGTCAATCCTGAAGTTCTCCCTGGACCTGTCCCCGATCTGGCAGGTGGTGGTGCCCCCGGAGCCCAAGTCCGTGACGAAACCTGCCGTACCGCCGTACGACCTGGATGTGGCGGCGATTCGGCAGGTGTTGGCGGAGGAGGTGAGGGAGGGGCGACCCCCCGCGGGGAGGGGTGGGGTGTGGTATAGGAAATTGGCAGACACATTCAAACTGCGCTGCTGCCCTCCTGCTGGGCAGGATGGGGGGCTGGGTGGAGGGTTGGGGTGGTGGGGCTGCACGGGCGGAGGGGGGGTTGGCAGGCAGGGTCAGGCGGGACGAGGGCCGGTAGGTCACGTGAGGAGGGGCGAAGGCAGGCGGTTTTGGTGAGGGGTGGGATGGGAGAGGCGGGCCCCGCGGCCCGCCGCCCCCTCGTTGACCCCCCTCCTCCTCCTCTGAACCCCCCTTTGACGCCGTCACGCTCCGCGCCGCTCCGGACCCAGGCCGTCGTCAACGCGCCCGCCGCCGCGACCGGGTCATACGGGGCGGTCCAGGGGGGCGGCAGCAGCCCCCCCAGCGGCCCACCCCTCCCTGGCGCTCTGCTGGTGCCCCTGGAGCCCCCCGACGCGGCCGCCTGCCCGGACACCGCCCCCCTCCACATCACCAAGGCGGTCATGGCGGCGGTGTACACGGTGCTGCAGGTGGGTGGGGGAGGAAGGGATGGGTGGAGGTGGAGGAGGGAGGGGTGGGGGTATAGGAAATTGGTAGACGGTGCTGCGGGTGGGGGGGAGAAAGGGACGGGCGGAGGTATGGGGGGGGAGGGGAAGGAGGGGCGCGAGGGGCGGGTTGTGTGTGTGTGTGTGTGAGGGGGGGGCCCTTGGTGTAGGGGAACGGCAGTCAAGCGCAAACTGTGCTGCGTTGGTGGGGTGGGTTGGTGTTGGAGGGGGATGTACAGCGTCGGTGGCATTGTGGTGGGGTTTGGCGGAATTTGTGGGATGGGGTGGTGAGGGTTTGGTGTGCTCGGTGTGGGTCGGGGTTCTGCGCAAAGGGGTGGCCGCGGGGCAGGCGGCCGGATCCGCCGCGCCTCGTCACCCCTCATTCGGGTATCGGGTCCCCTCCCCTCTTACGCCCTCTCCCCCAATACCCCCCATACCCCCCTCCAACATCGCTGGAGATCCTGGTACGTACAGTTGAGGACTTTTGCTCTGGCAAACGTCCTCAACAGCAGCGCAGTTTGCACATGTCTACCAATGTCCTATGCCCCCCCAACCCTCCACTTTCAATATGTCTACCAATGTCCTCTTACCCCCCACCCCCACCCACCCCCACCCCATCCAAACCACCCACCCCACCCACCCCCTCCCCAGGAGCTTGTGGCGGTGTCCGGTTGGGACGGCTTCCTGCGGCTGCGCTCCGCCGTGTTCGTGATGCACTCGGACTCGGACCTGCTGAGGGAGCAACAGCGG